>VZRW01003268.1:23814-160281 GCA_013398125.1 Aegotheles bennettii | reverse complement strand
CTTGTTTTGATGCAGCCCAGGGTACTGTTGGCTTTCTGGACACACTGCTGGCTCATGTTGATCTTTTCATCAGCCAACACCTTGATATTCTCCTCCTCAGGGCCACTCTCTGTCCACTCCCCCCTCAGCCTGTATTTGTGCATGAGATTGCCTTGCTCCAGGTGCAGGACCTTGCACTTGGCCTTGTTGAACTTCATGTGGTTGGCATGGCACACCTCTCAAGCCTGTCTAGGTCCCTCTAGAGAATATTTTGTTCCGGTTGGCTATTCCTACTATCTCAGTAAATTTTAAAAAGAGCCGTGTTGCGTTTTGACCACAATACAAGTGAAAGTTTTAAGGGCAATAAATAGCATTCCCTGAGCTGAAACTGTAATATTGTCTAGTGCCTCTAAAATATCTGTAAAAGCACTGAAGTACCTGTATATACATATACCTGGAAGCAGATGCCTGGCTGATGTTTCTTGCTTGTTAGAAAATATGTTACTTAACCTCTTGCATATTTATTTAAGACTGGAAAAATACAAACTTCAGTAGCACCTCTGCAGCTTTTTTAAAAGCATCAGTATAAACCCAGTTTGTGTCCTCTTACTGCAGGTGGAGGTGTAAGGCTTAGGGTGTCATCAACGCCTGTAAAAACTGCAGTGGCTTCAGTGCAGCAGTGAGTTTATGCTCACTGTGGAGCCCTGCTTCACTGCTGGAGTGCTTTAGAGGAATACATGTTGGGAAGAGAATCAGGCCCTTAATTTTCCCCTTGAGTGAGTACGGCTGTTGCAGCGGGCTGTGCATGCAGGAGTAACTGGCAGAGGCAGTGTAACTTCCCTGGTGTAACTCTGGGGCAGAGTCTGACAAGCATTTCTTTCTGCAGCAATGCTACATCAGATGCTGCCTGCCCTGGTGTTCTCACTTGTGCTACTACAGCCATTCATGTGGCAATTGAGTGGCTTAGGTCAGAAAACTTGATTCAGGTGAAAAATAACCCAGGTGGAACTTGTTTGCCTTTTTTTCCTGGTACTGATCTACTCTTTGATGTGTTGTGTTGCATGGTTTTTGCAAGGTAAGGGAAGTTGTGGTGGGGGAACAGAAAAGGAGTGTGAGTTAGGGTGGCACTGCCTCTGAAAGAACCGGTTGTTGAACTAGAGCCCTAAAAACAAATGGAGTAAGATTCCCTCAAGTAATAAAAAATGTGGTTGTTTTTTGAGTTTTGTTTCCCATGATCTTTGGTATCATCCAGACTAAACTGTAGTCAGCCCACCTTGTGCTTTACTCCACACTGGGAATTCACTTGGGTACAGTGGTGCTGTGAGGTGTAACACAGGGATGAGTGACAATAAATGTTATCCATGCACCGATGTTGCATTGTGCTGGAGCTCTCATCTCCTAAAACCTCGCCTAGAGCTTGACGACTTGGCTTGGGATTTTGGCACCCCACGTGTGTGAAACAGATGAAGGAAGGAAGGGAAGTCATATATCTGAATGATCTGACTATTCTAACAATTTTTATGGAAGAAAGCACATAACTTCATCTTTACTTCATGAAAGTGCACCTGACTGGAGTATGTCCTCAGTGTAGCTGCTCTTTCTGTACCTTACAAGTTGCATATAATCCTTCTGTATGATACCCCTAAAAAATAGCAATATATTCCTTTACAACAGATACCAGAGTGGTTGAGCTTGTGCCCTTTATGATGGTTTTGGTGGGCCTGCTGCCTTTCCTGCTGTGACCTTGAAGGGACGGGGTTGCTGGGACAGGCAGATTTGTGGGTCCTTACAGAGGGGGACAAGAATTGGCTGGAGGTGATGGAGGCAGCTTCTAAGGGCAGTGTACAAACTCTAAGAGATCAAACTTACCATGGTGTCTGAGCCTAGCCAGCTGCTTAGGCTGATACCCCACATATGCAAAGATACCCCACAAATACTAGAGGGACAGCAGTTCCAGTCCTCACGCCAAGGGAGGCATTTCTAAAAGCAGGTATCCACCTCATGGTAGGCAAAAGATTGCATTATTCATAGGTACAGAGCGTGCAGCTCTGTGTCATGTTCATTTTAGCACTGAATTGAAGCTTTCTTGACCTATGTTCAGTGTAATTAAAACCAAATCCTTCCAATCCAAGAATTGTTTGGAAAGGATTCTGTAATGCTGGGGCAGTGTGTATAGACATGTTCTCGTGCTTGCCCTAATTGTATGGATTTGGTCGTAGGAGCGGCTGGACCCCAGCACTTCTATTGATTTGTCACAGTCTACAAATCCTGGATTTTCTTAACACCGTAAGCAGTAGAAATGACTTAAAGGAAATAATTGTGTGTATTTACTGTGAATGCATTATGCACAATTTTATTACATTTGTATTAAAGTAGGCTGAGGTGCATTTTGCTTTATTTACACCATTTTCAGGCTCTTTGCCTTTTGCCTAAATGAAACCCTTTCGATGCTCTTGCTTGTGTCTGGCTGGCTCTAAACCAGGTATTTAAACAAAAATAAAGAGTTGCCAGTTTTGCCAGCTGGGGATGAGAACCCGGCTGGTGATATGCGGGTTCAGGAGGCAGTTAATCCAGCTTTTATGCTTTTTTATGATTTTATGTAAAAGAGGTTAAAAATCACATTTGGCTCTTTCTTTGTACCACTGTTTTGTTGCTGTTGTGGGAATGCAGCAAAAGGTTGCTCATACTTTTTATTATTATTAGGTAAAGTCCTGCATAAATTAGGTAAAGCCCCAGATACAGTTCGCTTTAGCTATTGGCCATGTGATTTGCCTTGTTCAGAAAATGATATGTTTTATATTCCTGGTGCCTTCTTTTATAAATCACATATGCAAACCAAACCTCAACTTGTAGAAAGAGTCTACTACTGCCTTGCAATTTTATATATTTGACTAGCTTCAAAAGGAGAGAGTAGCTCACTGTACAAATAGGAGAAATGCTAACGTTGCTGATAGATATAGTAGAAAAATATATAGTGCTTTTATTCTGTGGCAGAAGAAATGGTGAATTAAAGATAAGTGTCACAGATTTCATATAGAGTTTTTCAGCAAATAACTTGCAATATGCTCAAACTCATAAAACATTTAATTAATTTTAAAATGCAAGAATTATTTTAGTTAGTTTTGTCATATGTACTTTTTCAGATAATTTGTTGTATTTTACACTTACCAAAATTTCACTCTCTATTTGGAAATATCAATGATGTAACGAGTCTGTGTGTTTTGGCACAGTTGTAAATAGTATGTGTTAATGTGTTAATATTTATGATTTTTTAATCTTATATACACAAGAGGGATTTGTAATACACTTCTTTTCATCATGTTTCTACTACTAATCCTTAAGGACAGTGAGAACTAGGAACATGAATGCATTAATTACTGTGGGATTGTCAAAATTGCCGTTCTGGATCAGATTGCATTTTTTTTCTGCTAATAGCATGTACCAGATACTTCAGAGCGGGGTTGGATTTACAGGGGGGGACGATGACACATGAGGAGAGGCAGATAAAGGAGCTTGACACCCCTCGTTAGGACTGGCTTGGGTAGTGCATGTGTCCTGTGATGGCCACTTAGCCTCCCCAGGTGGGTGAGGAGTGTGTCTGTCCTTGCTTCAGAGAAGATTATTTGAAGTCACCTTACACTTTTTAGACCATCACAAGATGATGTACTCATGGAAAAAGATTCTTTCTCATCTGTTATAGGTTACCTTATTCATTAAAGGCTGAAGGCTGTACTACGTGTCACCAGATTTTCACTATTGTATGTCTAAATGACTGTTCCTATGTGTCCACTGAACGGTTTGAATCTTGGTGGTGGTGATTGCATCTGTCTGGGTTGTAAAATGTATTTTGTTTTCTGTGGATTATTTAGTTGTTTTGCTGTTTTTTATTTAAATCAGTCATACGTGCTACCTTTCAGAATCTGCATTTTAATGATAGAGAAACAATTCTTTATAAAGAATCATTTCATTCTTTAGCAGTGTAGTCCAACTGTATTGGTTAGTTTTCTTTGATCTTTCTAACTGTTAATTATTTAAGTCTTAATTTCTTGTTTTAAGGTTTTTGCTTCTTTATTAGATCTTTCTGCTGCAAACATTGGCGATGTGGCACATACAGTTGTAGTGCCTTCTGTATTAGTGTTTATTGACCTCTAACTGCTCCGTCTTTTTTTGAGTGAAAGGGTATGATCTTCTAGAAACTCACCGAAATTGGAATGATATATGTATATATTCAGTAGCTTTCAGTTTCCTTATTGCTTATGGTTCCATGATGGGTGAATGCTGCTGCTATGTTGTCTCCACTCTACAGTTTAATACAAAGGTGTATTAAGGTCAAGACGCACTGCCTAGATTCCTTATTCCAGTTCTCACTGGGAGAGGGGCTGTGGAGCAGGTTGTTTTTACGCACACAACATTGGAGGTGTTCTGTTAACAAATTATCTACATGTTACCTTATTTTTGAGATCATATAATATCATATAAACATAGTAAACATAATATCATAGAAACGTTGTCATATTTCTTTGCATTAGCACAGTCCAGCTGCTTGGACTACTAATGAAACTGTCAGGAGAAATGCACTGAGGACTTTTAATAGAAACAAAGATCATGAAGAAGCTAAGCATATTATCATTATCATAGTAAGACTGAAGTGTTTCTGAATTGAGGCTTTGTTCTTACAGGTGGGATAAGGGGAGAGGAAGTGACTGAGCAAGGAGATGCTTCACTTCTCCCAGAAGAATGCTAAACAAGGCAGTAGTGCCTGTAGATGAAGTGTCTCTTCCTAAAATAGCGTACAGTAAACGCAGGATGGTAGAGGACATAGGAAAGGGGGTAAATGCAGTCATGATAATTTTGAGCAGGTTGTTCTAAATATTGTATTTTGCTTTTAGCAGTACAGTCCCCGGTATGCCTGGAAATTCAGTGAGCTCAGGCGTGTGGGTCAGTACTGCAGTTGCATGTATAGAACCAGGTTCTGGCAATCCTTGTAGCACGCTGTGAAAATCAAGTCTTGGAAACACATTCTTGTAGAGGTGCACCAAATAGACTGAAATAATCATGCCTGAAATAGTACCTGTCTTACAGCTGGCTTTGTGTTTTGTTTTAGGTGTTGGAAGATAATGACTATGGTCGTGCAGTGGACTGGTGGGGATTAGGAGTTGTCATGTATGAAATGATGTGTGGAAGATTACCGTTCTACAACCAAGATCACGAGAAACTATTTGAACTGATACTAATGGAGGACATAAAATTTCCTCGAACTCTGTCTGCAGATGCAAAATCATTACTATCAGGCCTACTGATAAAGGATCCAAACAAGCGGTAAGTGAAATTCCTTGGGTATGCAGGCGTAATAAATATGCCAAATCATACTGTGTAATGTGAAAATAGGCCAGTGGTGCCTGGTCTTTCTGGCTGAAGGACCTGCCACAGTCACAGGGCTGCATCCATACTGTCTCAGATTTCTACTTTTTCAGTACAGTGGCGCTATACAAAGTGAGTTTAACAAGCAAAAGGGGAAAAAGCATGTGGAAGAGAACACTTCTTAAAATAATTTCTAGCAAATACAGGGATCTTTCCAGGTTTAGATTGTGTACTGGAATAAAGGGAAAGCTCTAAACTTTTTCACAGTATGACTTAATCCTGAGTTGGCTGTAGTATCTCATGGCGACTACACCACTTGTTCTTGGGAGTTATGATGCCAGAAGACATGTACAGACAGCCACAGATGAATTATTTTATTAGGGCACATAAACAGATCACATATTAGACCATGTAAGCTAGAAACTTGTTAATGAATAAATCTTCTGAGTGAAATTTAAATATAGTGGTTCAAAAGCAAGTATCAATCAGCTGCTGCCTGTGCCCTTTTGTGGTGGGCTTTTCCCTCTGGGATTGTTGCCTAGGAGAAATTCCTTCCAGTGGCTCCTGCACTGGACTAGCAGTGTCCAGTCCCCTCTGGTTTTAAAAGAAATCTCTTTATTTGTAAATTGGTGAGATTTGTCTGTAGGCCCCCTCTTTCCCCAATATCTCTTGTTCTTATGAGTCTCTTGGCATCCTTTAAGGCTGCAGACATTCTTCTGTTTGTTTTTCTGTCTTCTCTAGTCCTCCTTCATCCTCAGTTTGTTCTTAGGAAGTTTTCGGCAGTGGGCATTGCTCACAGGCACTCAGAGCAGGACTGGTTGCCATCTCTCTCTGAGGGATTTGCCTGCATGCAGCCAAGTGCAGCAGCCAGGGCAGCACAAACCATCAGCCTTTCTGCTGCTGCCCAGCAGTGCCTGTTTGAATTTACTGTGTGCAGTAAAAGCAAACTGTGATCAACCAACCAAATATGTGAACAGTAAAGTAAAAATTTGTTCCTGTAGCAACTCCTAATGCATCTTAACCTCCAAACAATCTGACCCATCAAATACATTAACCTTTGGGATTGAAAAGATACTTCCTTCTAATTAATCTTTGCAGACAGTGGTGTTTATTACAGACTTACATTTACAAGCTTATTCATATTCAAGTTCTGGTGCTAGCTAATGCTAAATAGGATGGGAGCACAGAGGTTAACTGCAACTCAGCTTTTCTCTGAGCATCTGGATGGAAAATAATGAGAGAAGTCTGGAGACTGCAGGATAACAGAGATGCTTAGCAGAGACGTAGAGAATTTTACAATGAGTAGTTGAGAAACGAAGAGGAATACAGCTTGGAAATGAGAATAAATGTATGCCCAGTTACTGCAAGACTGAGGTAGTAGACTGGAATGTTTTTGTAATTTGATAGCAGGGTAATACCAATACGGATTTTTTTTTCTTGGTTGTGGGAATTAATGCTCCTTGCAATAAATACTTTAAAGAGGAATTTATCTTACCCCAAAGGTTGCTTTTAAAATTTATCTTGATATCGTTAGCAGTTCTTTTTAATGAAACACAAACTACTTGTGTCACCCTCTTGTCAATATTTTACACGTATGGGCTTCTTGTTTGTTAAGATTAGCTTCTTTTCTGTTGCAACTTCTTTCTGTTAGACCAGTAAGATAGCCAGTCTCAGGAAGGAGTTAGATGAGAGCTGAGCAGTCCTGAAAGTCCTCATGCTATTCAAAGGGGCAGCGGTTCCAGTCGCCGGATGCATGGTTCTTTCTCCACCAACATCAGCAGCTCAAGGGAGCTTACTAACCTTGTTTAATCAAATTAGACTTGCTAATGCAACAAAACCCAGCCAGGTCTTTCTTGTTTTCTCATTGCGGGTTAGTTTTCTTCCAGGTTAATGAGCTGACTCAGCTTACAGTCATCAGTGGGAATGATGCTGTAGATGCAAGTGAGGGGGAAGAGATATGGACAGGGGTGGGACTCTCTTCTTTTGGCAGCAGTGACCATTTCCATGAGCTTAAATCACCTTGGGCAAGTTCACCCAAAGTAGGTGGAATTCACTTCCTAAGATGATTTGCCAGAGTCTGGCTTTGGCAAGCTATGGGCCACAGTGAATAGTGTGGTTATTTACAGTGGCCTTTAAATAACCTTCTCAGCAGGCCTACAATTTATTAATTTATACTAATCGACTCAGATTGAGACTATTTTATGGTAATTGGTTAATTGTTACAGCACCCAGATGCAACAGCAGTGAACACTGTATAAAAATGATGTGTGAGTCATTACTGATTCAGTGCCTGGCACCTCCTTGGCAAAATTTTATATCAGCATTGTTGGTTTGGTTTGGGTTTTTAGTAGTGCCAGAATGCTAGTTAGACTTTCAGGAGAACTAAGCTTAAGTATGTTTTTTAAATGAATGAAAAAAGCTTATTATGGACAGTAATGAACACTGTAATATAGATTAGTCAAATAGAGAGGATCATGGCATAGATACTTCTGCTATCACATTTTCTCTCAAGATCACCTGAATTCATATTAAACAGGTGAGAATTACATATTAAGTGGGTGAGAATTGTTCGCAGATAGTCAAAGGCAAATGGTCACTTTTCCAACCATGTAACTTAATGTTCCTTTAAGAGTAACACTATTTAATATGGTTTTTTCCCCACTCTTTTTAGGCTTGGTGGTGGCCCAGATGATGCAAAAGAAATCATGCGTCATAGTTTCTTTGCTGGAGTAAACTGGCAAGATGTATATGATAAAAAGGTATGTTTTTATATGGCATTGAATAATCTGGCTTCTGCAAGGTGGTTTCAAGTGACAGTGATAGGACAGCTGCTCTCTGAAGTTGGTCACGTTTTTCTTCGCAACTTTTTGTGTGATTCTGAGCTAGAAGTGTACTTATTTAATCGTTTGGTTTTCAGTAAGAATTTCTCAGTGGACCAATAATAAATTTTGGAAAACCACCTAAACTCAGCAAAGATTTTTCCTTTAGTATGTAAATGGCCAAATCTTTTCCTTTCCTTTTTAATTCCTGAGCCTTCAGGAGAAAAGTAGGTGTATGACCCAAGATAATGTGAGAAAATGTAATGGGAGTTTACCCCAAAATGTCTCTTTATTTCTGCCTATTATTGAAGAGTTGTTTTATGAAAAGAGGAAAACAAAGTGATTGGAAGGGACTCATAGCAAAAATCTACTTTCTGATTGTTTGTGCTTAAGTAGAAATCTTTTTCAAACTTATTTTTAAAGCAATATCCAAGAAAATTAAAATAGCATTAAAACACTGAGCCAAACAGCTTGTGGAGAAAGTGAATACTGGGAATTCAATTGGAACAGTTTTCTCTAAACCCAGTCCTGTTCCTGTAATCATCAACACTTTGGGGATGATTTTAGAAAATGAATTTATCTTACTCAGTAGTGAAACTCAATTTGACTGAAGTTGTTTTATATACAGAAGCTGATTTTATCTCAGTCCTTGTGTAAGAATTTACTTGTTGCTATAAATCCCTTCTATTTTGCTAAAGTCTCTTTTTCCCCCAACTGTTTCACATTGTTAATCTGCCAGTTGAGCTGCGTAATTTTAAAATATAGATTTTTCTCCTTTTTTGCTTTGTTCAAATAAAAGGAAAATGGAAGACATACGAATGAGCAGAATATGTTTATGCTACGATGTCAATGATACAAACTGTTTTTTCAGTTGCTGTTGAACTGGAATTTTTAAAATGTGTGGTTGTTGGTGTGGTACTTCTCTGACAAATACTGGAATTGAAATAAGAGCCTGTATATGATGATAAAAAATACGGTACTCTGAAGTTACTTGCTACAAGTGTGATTTTTTTTCCTGGAAGCATCATGAGTTTTCAAGAAACTCTAGCATAAATAATCAGAGCAGGTATATTAATCAGGGTACTTGATGAGGTCAACTGCTGTTTGACATTGTAGAGAAGCACTTTGAGGAAAAAGATCTAAAAATACAAGTTGAGGACCTTTGTGGAGTTTAAAAAACCCCACTAAAATTGATTGTATTGCAGTGTCCCGGGTAGTGGGTGAGAAAGAAAATGCTGTTACGTTACTCTTGCTCTGTTGAAAAAGATTTCCTAATTATAACATTAGAAATAGAGCTCTCAGTTCTATATTGTGTTCAACATCATATTTAGTTAAGAAAATATAGAGACTCTTAATTTTAAAGCACACGCTTTGAGTCCTTCCAAATGAACATGGCAAAATGTCTTTCAGTCAAGATCTTATTCTGAGCTATTAAAATAAAAGGAGGTATTTTGCAGGTATAATATACACACACACACATATATATATAATTATATAAATATAAAAACATATTTATGAATAGCTAAAGGCAGGTCTTTTGCCTTTATGCTCATGGAGGTGGATATGGCTTATTGGAGTATTATAACTAGAGAAATTGTAGTTATTCATTGTATACTCTGTCCACTGTTGCTTTGAGAAACTGAATTTACCAGTAAAAAATCAATTTAATTTCCTTAGTTGCACAGTTAACTTCAAGGATCATAGGAAGTGCTTTTGTGCAGTACTGGCATACAGTGTGTTCTTTATGGAAAAATAACTAGTGAAAATGACTTCTGACAGTATGTTTTTCTGTTTAATTAAAAAAATAGTTTTGTTCCTTTTACAAAGCTATTTGTCTGCTTGGTTGAAATCTCCGGTTTTTCTTTCTGCACACACAGTCTTATCAGTTCTGAAGTATGCAGAGTAAGACTGTGCTCTGAAGTATAAACTTCAAACATAGTAATAAGGTTAATGAACTTTCACTGAGTATGTTTATTAGAATACTTATATGAATATTTTTGAGGTTTTGGTATTCTAAAATAACTCAGGAGGAATGTACATCAAACAAATTTGATTTTCAAATGGATTTATTCTGTGCTTGCTTCTCTTGCCGTTTAATATTAGTAATACAGTCTTCAGCAATAGGGTCACTTGATGAAATTGATAGCTGATATAAGTATTTGCATAGTAAAAATATTTCACAGTATTCTTGCCTGGGGTTTATGCACCATGAAACTGTAATTTTCTGGCTACATTTCAGGAGTGTATTTGTGTTAGCAATGAAAGAACTGGAGTTCACATTCGGAGTAATGGAAACCAAAGAATCACGTGTATTCCAAGTAGTTGCTGAGGAATGGTTTTGTACACGTGCACACTATGCTCCCATGCCACTAATTTTATCATTTTTACTAGAGATTAAGTACATCTCTGAACTTACTAGGTTATCACTTTACTGATGTGATTAGAGACAGAATTCTGGATCTGTAAACTTAGAGTATTTCATGCAACAACAGTAGCTCTGTTGGGTCAAATGGATCCAAATAGTCAAATGGAATTATTAACTCTCTGATACTACTAACTAATTAAACTAATTTGGTACTACACAGTGATAATAAAATGTTGTATGGCACACTAGAGCAGAGAAGGTCGTTGCCTTTAAATGAAAAATGTATAGTAGTTAGCATTTGTGATCGGATGTGTTCATTTTTGGCAGAAAAACTATGAGGGCATATGAAAGAGAGCAGCCCGTGCCAGGTTCTTCCTGTGTTCGTCTCAGCCCTGATGAGTTTTTATCTCTGTGCCCGAGTATGAGAAATTGAATAGTTTGGCAAACTCCAAAGACTTCAAAAGCCCATATACTTCTAAATAAACTATTTATTTTTATCTAGAATTGGGAAGCTTTTTGAAATTTCTCTGTTACTCATTTAAGAATATTTTTACCATATTTTTATTTGGGTTGCAGGAATATTCTGAAGTTGTTGGATGTTCTGTCTAGGGTCTTTCACCAAACAAAAACCACATGAGCATTAATTTAAAGGTAGGAATTTGGGTATGTCTTCAGGCTTGCAGCTTGAAGTGCTCAGGTAGCCTCATGTCAAAGGAGATCCAGACCTTTTAGCAAAGCCTGGGTTTCCTCCTGCATGGATGAAAGAAGAAGAAAGAAACCATACTGGTATTTGGGCTGGGGTACATTTATCTCCTGATTTCTGGTAATACCTCCAATTGATCCTGAAGAAAATCAGGGAGCGCTAACAAATGTATTTGTTAGTCCTGGGAAGGGAGCAGGGGCAAGGGGCAGTAATGGTTAAAGAGGTGTCTGGATTTGCTGCAGGTGCAGCAGTTGTGAAAGCACCTATCTCAGTGTGCAGACAGCCACTTCCAGCGTGAGGTCTGACAGCTGCAAGAAGCTGTTCCTTACCCTTCAGCTGTGACTACTTTTGCTTTACATAAGACACAACAACAGCAGATGATCCTGTGATTGAAGCCCTGAGTTCAGGCCTGGCAAAATCTGCAATAGAACTATAAACTTAAACGCACGTGTAAGTACTTTTGTGTATTGGATTTTAATGGAAAGGGCAGGAGGGAAATAGGAAAATGCCAACATCTGGTTTTAGGCTGTTGCTATTTGAGTCATACTATTTTTGTGCAATTATCTGCAGTGCAGTGAAGCCTGTAGCAATGACCCTTGTTACTCGCTTTTGTGTTGTTGCCATGTGAAGTAGTGAAAAGATCAGAAAACTGCTAACCAGTCTGATCTTTTCATTGTGTTTCCAGTGATACTTTAAACTATAGGGCAGACCTGATGGTTGATTACCATCCCCTCTCCCAGCTGCTTGAATTTACAGGGAGGAAAATACACATAAGGGTGTCTGATTGTTAAACTCGGTGCCGTAGTCCTGGGGGCTGTGTTTTCTCAACTCTGTCTGTTGTAGCAGCGTTGTATCACATGGAAAACAAGAGTTTGTCCACGGGCAAAGCTCCCCGTTGAAGCCTGCCTTCCTGAGGATTTGTGTTGTGTGTCCCCCCACCACTGAAATTCCATGGGAAGGGTGTATGTGCCTCGTCTTTTCTCCGTCATGGCGCGTTTGCCCGGCCATTTGGAATTTGTTAGGGAAGGACGTGCAGACTGACAGTGTGAAATCTCATCAGCTCCTGTTTTCTTAGCTCTAACTGAGCTAAATATCAGAAGAAAGATGAAAGGTTACCGTTAGGAAAGGAAAATCAGTTTTTTAAAGGACTTAGATATTTTAGTTAAAGTATTGTTGTGGAGGATCTAATGTTGAGAGACTGAACTAAGGGTTTGTGTTGTTAGTATCTCTGCATTGCTTTTAGGGTCACCAAGAATTTGCTTTGACAGGAGCTTTAAAGATGTAGAAAGAAGGGAACATGCGTTAGCAAATATGCACCAGAAAAATATAAAATTTTGAGACAAGCTTTGCTGGTGTCCTTTGGAAGTGTTTTATTGTGGTATTTTGTAAGTTAATGAATTTCAATTGATGTGAAAATATACTGCTTGCTTGGAACAACACTGAGTAAGTTAGCTGGTTTGTTAATACACATACATTTTTTTTTTTTTGGAGTTGAGAAGTCTGTTTGTGAATAATGACATGTTTTCAGGGCTTCCAGCTGAGCAAGTTTGTGATGAAATACAAAGGCGTATTTAAGTGATGTGACCCCATTCTTTTCTCACAGTATAATTTATTTTTTCCACCATTCTGATTTGGCTAATCTGTCTCTTCTGTTTGATTCTTGAAAATAACAGCTTTGCACTTTTTTGGTTCTCCAGGAAAGTTAACAGTAGATGTAAATTTGACTTGTGGACATCAAATCACAAACACTTAATTACCAATACTTAATTAACTTTCATAATCAGAAAGCACTGTAACATTTGACACAATTTTTGACATATGTCAGGCTTGAATAATAAACTAGGTGGAAATTGAAATACAGCGTATGATGACAAGATGTTATTGAAATACCTCCTTTGTAGTTAGTTATATAATACATTTTCAAAATGAGCTGTGAGAAAAGCAGAATTCATCGCATACGCTGTAATTCATTAATAAAGAAGAGGCATTCATGTTGGGATGTGGCAGTGATTTCTTTTTTAATTGGATAACTTGGAATGTCACACTGAAGTTGAGCCATAAATAAGATTCAAATAATTATTCCTTATGAATATAACCTGAAATCGAACAACAGTGATCACTCTTTAGTATTTATATGATACATAAAGGTTTAATGTGTTTGGGAGTTTTGAGATTACAATCTAGTTATCTAGTTTATTTAAATGAATAATTCAGTGGGGTGGTGTATAGCTGCTTCTCTTTTCACACTTTATCTCAGAGTACTTTTCAGCTGCTGTCTGTTGGTGGATGAGATTCGACGAGATTCTTACAGTAGTGTTAATTTTGAGTTCATTGGAAGGAAAAGTCCCTTTAAATTAAAAGAAGAAGAAAGATCAGATTGATGTTCTTAATCATGTTTTTCTTTTGGCAAATTGAGTGCATCACAGTTACTTTGGTAACTGTAACTTTACACAGTTACACCACCAATAAATTCCCATCAGATTATCTTGGAGCAAATAACGTTACGTACTTTCTCTCATACTGAAGTTTTTGTGTAGTTGCTTGGTAAGCATAAGAAAGCTCAAGGTGTAGGATAGAGCCTGTCTGTTCATCTCAGTGTGACTGTAACAGTCAGGTACTGTACCTGCCCCTTTCTTTCCCCTGAGAGATGGGTGGAAAGTTTCCCAGGTCTTGAACTGTGGAAGAACAGTGGTGCTTCTCACACACTGCTCTCGATGGATGCCAAATGGAAATGCCATTCACTGGAGGTAATAAAGGCACTTAAGAATTTGATGCTGCTTCTGCTGTCATTTCTAACACCAAGCCTTGGAAATGGCTGGGGCAGATTCAGCTTGACAGATGGGTGTGAAATTGTATTTTTGTCTTGAACATCAGCTCTTAGTCGGTGAACTCACACTTAGTTTAGACTTTCACTTCTTTGTTTGTACACAGATGTGTGTGTGCATGCCTGAACACAGAAAATCTGTATTTCTGATCCCTAGGGTTGTGAGGCTTGTTCAGTGAACAAAAAAAAGAAAGAAAAAGAAAAAAACACAAACCCTGAGTAAATCAATAATTAGCCAGTAAGTTTCTGAGGAAAAACTTTTCTGCTAATGCACTATCTTTTTCCTCTCCAATTGCAGATCCATACATTGCTATATATTATGAGCTTTCCATGCCATTCCTTTTGTTTTTCATTAACTACTTTGACCTAAATCACAATTGTTAAAGACATTGCTTCTTATCCTTGACTTGAGAAACAAAATTTTTCTTCAGCTTGTATTTTCATATGAAAAAATTAAATTCTTGTGAAATGGCATTTTCTGTTTCTGATCTGGAAAAATAATCCCAATTGGGGAAGCACTAAAATTGTTTTAATCTGTTATCTAATGGATTTTTTTCATATTGAATGTATCTAATGTTTACTTCAGTTGCTGAGAACTGTGGAAGTGTGCAGTGGTGATCACTTGGCCTTGAGCAAAGTACGTTCCCTGGAGAGAGAAGAATTGAGAAAAATGGTAGTGTGGGATGTTCAGCTGGAGTACCTGTGCTTAGGAGTTGTGTGACTGCTTTGCTGGGGGGATGTACACTTTGAGAATCTGTTTTAATTTTGTACAATGTATAACTTTGGAAATCTGTTTTAATAGTGCACAATTGATTGGGATGGCCAGGATGCGTACAAAACTAATTTTCCTAAAAGTGCAGGAATTTGTACAATAAAGCAAAATACTTTGTTTTTAAACACTGGGTGTAACTGGATTTATACATGGACGATTCTTCTGATGTGAAGCTCCTTAAGCATTTATCCTACAATGACCAAAACCTTAACTTCAGATACTCCTCTGCTGTTGTGTGTTTTTCATTCAGGAAAATGTAAGGGAAAACTGTAAATTCAGTTTTGTAAAAGTATTAATTGGATTTATTTTACCATTTTAACTATATGCAAGTGATAGGTTCATTCTTGCTTAACAATTGCTTGGACTGTCACTGAAGATCTGGATCAGATGAAATAGAGGTCTGAGTATATACTCAGATGGAGAAATAAACTGTTGCAGGGAGAAAAAAGGTTTTATTTAGTGGTTTTGGTTTGTTTGTGTTTTTTCCCCCCTGTTGTCTTGCTGTTAAGTGCCCTGTTTATGCACTTTACCACATTTTAATCTTTTATGCCTCATCCTAAACTGTAAATTATTAGGAATTAATAATCTTCTGGATAGAGTTCTACTGTGAAGAGCATCTTTTTGAAAGCTGCCTTTCTTAGGCTGATTGTGCAGCACTACATACTTGCACAGTCTAGTCCTCATGGGGCTTTTTTGGGTTTTGGATGGCTCTGTTTGTGGATTGTGTAGTCTCCTTTGGTTAGCACTGAGATCCAGAGCTGCTTCTGACATTCACCAGTTCATGTAGCTCTCTTCAAGCTGTACAAAAAAAGCCTTGTGCATCAAGCATAGTAAGCTAATGAAAAATATCATCAAAAAGAAGAATTTCTGCAGTGTACCTTGTGTATTGTAAATTGTGTCTAGTGCATTGAACTTGCTGAGAGGAGGGGGTTTAACAGCAGTTCCGCTTACTTTCCTGGGAGATAAATTAACAAATTAATTGTTTGGTGTTGGTGGTGTGGAGTTGAGGAGAGAGAGAACATAAAACTGGTGAAAACCACACGCAAGCTCTGATAATGTCACTGACCTTTTATATAGACAGGGAAATTGGTGCACTGTCTTCAGGGGGTGTATTTTAAATTGTGCATGAGGAGATAACACTAAAGGGCTCCAAGGTACAAACAGTGTCACCCTCCTTCCCCCATTTGCAATGTGATATTCCATACTGAACGTGCCTTCCAGTTAAAAGCTTTGGCCGGTAGGCGATGGTGCTGGTGGAGAAGGTGGATCACAAGGCTGGTTCGAAAGAGGGGCAAGGAGATCCTGTCTGTGAGCAAATACTAGTGATGTGCTGTTGGGACATACTGCACTGTACTGTGAAAGCAGTAGGCAGGATTAGATCCAGCATCTCACTTCAGCATGAACTGTCATTTTAAAAACATATAAATTCTGTTTTCACGTGCACATGATTTCTTCTAAAGGTAAGTTCAGATGTAGGCCTTCGCCCTGCCAAAAGAAAAAAGCCTCGTTCTTACTCTCTGTATAGTCCTTTTGGCCTTGGCTGTTCATAGCAGCACCCAGTTGTGGTGAAGTACTCAGAGGTGCCTTTGCCTGACGTCTGTGTAGGTAATTAGAATGGCCTGAAGAGTTTCTAGGTAATTATCTTTATGCAGCTCAATTTCTCTGCAAGTCACGTGAGAGATACTTGGAATTTAGTCATGTTATGCTATTAGCTAGATTCTGAACTGGTATTTTTGGGATTGACTCTAGTGGATTCTGTCTCTTATTAGGAGTTAGAGGCTCAACTGCCTCTCCACGGACCTACTTGTCTGATCTGGGGTGTAGGGAAAAAGAAGAACTTGTTTTCCTGGTATTCATTTGACTGATTTCAGGTATAGTAATTTCATTTTGTTTCTTGGTCCCTTTCAGCTTGTACCTCCTTTTAAACCTCAAGTGACATCTGAGACAGACACCAGGTATTTCGATGAAGAATTTACAGCTCAGACCATTACAATAACGCCGCCTGAAAAATGTAAGTCAGAAATTATGCATAAGCATAACTTAAAATCAATCAGTTTTTAATAAAGCACGGTGTAAGGTTTTTTTGTTTGCATGGAAAAGCTTTTATCGCTGTTAGTAATAAAAATCTTCCTATGCCAGTGTGTAAGAGAAACTCTCAATGACAGTGTTCTTTTAAAGAAGGAATAATTACAAATCTTAGAATATTGGATCATTCTCGGTTGGGTTTTGGGGACATCTGTGGTGTGGTTTTTTTGTTTGTTTGGGGTTTTGTTTGTGGTTTTTTTGTTTGTTTGTTTTGTTTTATTTTTAAATAAGAGAAAAAATTAGCTTCAAATGCTTGCTGGTTGGCAGTCTAGGTCCCTGTTCATGCTTTAAGCACGTGGACACTGCTGGTGGCCCCAGTGGGTTGTCTAGGTTTAGTGAGTTAGGCATATTTTAGAATACTTTGAAGAACAAAAGAAAAAAAAAGCAAAAAAAAGCTGCCAGAGACCAGTGGATGTCTCTTGTGTAGATATCAATTAATTGAAAATGAAATTTCTTGTCAAGTCCTGTGCTTCAGCAGAGCTCTTAAAGAAGTTATTAATATAGATGTAACTGCTGTACTGGGTCTTGCACAGAGTTTCTTTGTTGGAGTGAATGTAATTTCACCACAGTTTGTATTTTTTTGTCATTTTCTGCTACACTTAGAAGAATTATGATCTGATCAGCCAAACTAGGGTTTCACAGACTTACTGACCAAGCCCAGAGCAGTTAAAATCTTGCTGCTGAGTTCTTGAATGACTTTCCTTTCTAAGTGAGATGTATTTTATTTTTTTTTAAATTGGAGAATGAGCAAGGAGGATCACAAAGGCGTACGAGAAAGTCTAGGGTTTGGGTTGATTGCCCTTCATAGAACTAGCTCATTTTTTGGTGTTCTAGGATTCCCAGGGTTAGCTGCAGTTTTCTGTTGGCATATAGATCTTGAGTATTTTCTGGATTTTGCATTTTTAGTGTTGGAGCACAAACATTAAAGTGATTTTTTAAGTCTTCCTATTGTGAAATAAATAATCCATTCTTCTCCCATCTATCTTGTTAAGAATCTGTTCATATTTGTGATTTGAACAAATTCTGCTAAAATTGGGAATAACTTGGTGTCTGTTGATTCAGTATCATAAAGCTCTGATCTCTTGAAACTCCACATATGCAATGTGAGTGGCTATTTATCCACCGAAAGCTAAAGCAATAGAATATGTGCATATGCTACCATATCACTGCTGAACTAAAGATCTTTCATACTTACAGGGAGAATTTTAAGTTAGGCTAATTATTTAGATACCAAAAATGTACAAATCACGCTAAGCGAGTATTGAAACTATGTGTTGTATCTACAGTGATCAAACTGATAGCAGAACAAATGAGCTCTGTACATTAACCTAATTTAAATTGACAGTGTAAAAAGGAGATTGTGTTTGAAGGTACAGAGCTGAGAGGCTCTGTTGGAAGTTAAGCAGTTGCTGAAACCTGCATTAACTCTTTGTTTTCATAGGTAGGTTATATGAAGATACAAAAGATACATATTTCTGAAAGGTTGTATATAGATATGTCATTAGAATAACAGTTTCAATAGGAGTCTGTAAGGATAAGCACTGTTAAAAAATCCATGTGAGAATGTAGATCAAATTCTCAGAGTTAGGCAACATCTGGTGCCTGGTTTCCATTGGCACTGCAGGAATTATGTAAATAAAAATATTTATGAATTTGGCTTAGTCCGTGTTTCCTCTGATCCCAGTAAATGCTGTAAAAATAAATAGTTTGCTAAAAAATAATATGGAAGAATTGAAACACTTAGAACGTGCATTAACTGTTCATTTTATAGCTGTTTTTCCTTTTAACCCCCTTAGAAATAGAAGCATATTTAAAGGTATCTACAGCAGGATGATAATTTCCTGAACTCAGCTTAAGAAACAATGAAAACTGCCTGCTTCAATCAGCCTTTGGCTTCGGTGCTAGCAGAAGCTGGATGTGCTGGCATGTTTTGATTAGCCGAGAGTGGGTAATAATGGTTGACATTCTCAGGTGATAGTCACAATAAACCAAACAAACAAACCCGCCCTGAAATAAATGGTGACTTACTGAGAGGATACCCCTGCAGTGAGCACCATTCCACTGTGTGAGTTTATGTGATGAAGTCTTATTTGACCTGAGCCTTTAACTTCAGCATTGAACCCTGAAAGGTGTACTGCATATCAGGAGAATAATAAAAGGTTGTTGCAAATATAATGAAATTTGAACTTCTCCCTTAATACAGATGACGAGGATGGTATGGACTGCATGGACAATGAGAGGCGGCCGCATTTCCCCCAGTTTTCCTACTCTGCAAGTGGACGAGAATAACTTTTTTGTTCTGCTGCTTCACTGTCATCTTAGGTTTATCACTGAAAATGATTCCTGAACATCACCACCAGTACTAGCTACTATTTAAGATAGCAGGGGCACTTTCAGAGACCATTCCAAATTGAACGAGTTTCTTTTGCAAACCTACCTAAAATCCATTTTGGTTTTGCATGAAATAGGAGGTTTTCTCTATCATGCCATCCTGCTGTTGCTGCTGCCTACAGGCTCAGTACAATAGCAACGTCAAGAAGTTACTAACAGTTTCTTTGAAGGTAGATGGCTTGACTTCAGCACTGTACGCTTTGTGCACAAGTAGTCATCTATTTTTCCTCACAGTGGAGGCTAAACAAAAAAAGTGTTGGTCCAGCTTATCTTCTTCCAGAAGATGAATTGAAATTGTAATTGGTCTAAAAAGACTAGTCTGTAACATTTTCTTGCATCTGTTTGTGCTGGTTAGAACAAGGAAATACAGGGGTGGTGATGTACATATGCAAGGTTTTTGTTAGGCATATCATTACTTGAAGCAGACCTCTGTCATTAACACCTGGCAGGAATTTGTTTGGGAAGCGTTTGAGAGAAGGACTTAAACTGTTGATATATATAAATATATATATATATATATTATTTTTTAATTACTGTTGGATACTACAGAAGAAGCAGAAGGGCTGGGCTCACCCAGCCTGCCACTTAGAACTTCCAGGTTCACGTGCAATCATGGAGTATCGAACATTATACGTGCAAGAAATGAAGGCATAAAAGCAGCAGTTGAAGTTGTTTAAGGGGTCTTATAATTTGCACCAGATAACATCTTTCTCATGCTTTTCTTTTTCTTTCATGGTATACATCACCTCTGATGGCTGAAGAATGTAGACAGGCATAATGGTATTGCTTTTCACCAAAATGTGTGCACCAAGGTAAACAGGTGTTTGCCTTACTTGTTTTTATTTTGAGTTTGTGAATTAGCTTTTTCTCCAGGTGTTTAACTCTGAAGATTCTTTCTTTTTTTTTTTTTGTTATACTGCAGTAGTATTTATTTTTAGAGATAAGGATTGTATGTGTCATGTTTGCAAATGCTGCTACATCTTAGATAGAACAGGCTTTATAGCAGTTAATTTTGTAATATATGGAAGGACTGTACAAGCTGAAGGGAATAATGCACTTTTCTCCCATGTGGAAACAAGGCTCTGAAATTGTACATACTGCTTAGAATCAGATTTTTGTGAATGAAGTACTGTCTTTTAATTGTTTGGCAATGGAGGTGAGGAATTCCAGCTTCATGTGCCAAAGGGTTAAAAACAAACAGGCGAAAAAAGCTACACGTGATGTGCTCCATTGACATTGAGGATAAATGTAATATAAGAGCCTGGCAGCGCAACAGGAAATTTCAGTTCTATATGAAGGAATTGCATTTGAACAACGAGACCACAGTGATTACAAGTAAAGCACTTTATTTTAATAATTAAAATAGTAAATTTCTGGGATCAGCCATTCTCCGGGAAGGTTTGCCCTCAACCAAAAGAGTCCCAAAACCCAGCATGTTACATGTAACCGTGGTACCTGATTGACTGAACTTATAACAAGTTTCGCTCCCCTGACAGGAAAACGTCTGAACTTCTTTCCATTTCCGAAGATCTGTGTCTAACAGAACGTGTGCATAAACTTTAGCTTCGATCTTCAGCAATGATAATCTTAATAATAAACCCTTTGGTGCTAGGAGTCGGGACGTTCCGTGGTGCAGCGCTGGCGGGCGCGCGCCCTTGCTAGCGCCGTTGGAAAGCGGCGACTCCGTGAGATTATCATTGGAAGTACCTCTGCGTTCGGATCTCGTTAGCTCCCGCAAAGACTGTGATACCGCAGAGCATTGCTGGTTGTGTTGTGTGAGTGAGTAGATGAGTCTGACAGGAGAGGTGTTCCTACACAGATGCCTTCGCCTCTTGACGTGGCAAGTTGAGCGCCCGAGCATGAAGCCCACTGCTGGCCAGTGCCTCTGCTGGGACGGTCAAGGGGTAGATGGGCATTTTAGCAAGGCAGCTAAAGATGCGGATTAATTTAGACAATTTTTCATGTTTCGTGTTTTATCTTTAGTAGTGGATGGATAATCAGTCAGAAATATATCATGGTGTATATTCTAACTACATAGGATCTCATTCTGTCACCTTGTAACACTAAACACGTGTAGAGATTATCCCTGTATGGAAGGAGAGGAGTGCAGCAAATACGTTGCAGGTCTCTTCTGCACCAGTAGTGCAGAGGTGTCTCCACTGACACAGCGAGTGAGTGACTGAAATAACTGAGTACTTAATAGTCGGGCATTAATGAGTTCTCTGCAAAGGCCTCGTACTTACAGACTAAGACTATGGTGATTCAGAATCTGTGTTATATACGCCTGTGTTCTTTCCCCTATGTTTTCAGCTTGAAATAGCAATAAGTTTCTCAACACGGGGCACCTCTAGCTCATGACCAGCTGGTGCTGTGCCTCTGGCCAGCTGCCCCTGACGTGCAGGAGCAGCCCTGTGGTTAGCTCGCCGTGGCGTAGCTAGTTAGAATGTGGTTTGCAGGAAATAGCTGTCGGTGGATTATTTGAAAACCTTTCAGGTCTTCACTTTGCATTGTATTGTCTGCCTTCCAAAACTCCATCGATCAGGTTTATGCTACGGAGAGAGCCGGTGGCCAGTTCGTGCTGCCTGGGCTTGGGGGATTCTCTCTCTCTCAGTGTTAGAGACAGCTGAAAGGCAAAGGGGCAGGCGGTGTCGAGAGGAAGTTTTGAAGCTGCTCTTTCACTGTTGGCAGTTGTGGTTGGATTGGGACAGGAGGTGGTGGCTGGTTACCTTGGCGAGCCTTTTGAGCACAGTACATTTCAGACTTCGACTCCAGCTTGTACTGACCTCCATGCCGTACAGTATGCCCTCTTGTACTGCAGCCATCTCGGAGGAAATAGGTCATTTCTGTTTGGATTTTGGCAGTTTTGTGCACAGCTTCACTTTCCACACTAATCCATCTTCCAGTACATTCCTGTTGCTTATAGAACATTTATACCAGTGTTGTTTTACCTTTTTTTTTTTCCATTTTACTTGCGGCTTCTTAAAGCTGACTGTTCTTGCAGGGGCCATGTGCTTCTCCTAGAGTACAAAAGTAAGGTCTTTCCTTACTAACTGCAGGGTCTATATATTACACCTCAATGTACACACTTTGCTGCTACTGTTTGTACTGTCTACAGTAGAATTTCCTTATCTTGCTCCTGGTAGTGCATTACAGGCAAGCATGAAATGTAAAATAATTTATTTAAATAAAAACCTCTAAATTGGTAATTGAATTACCTCCCTGTAGCTTTAGAGTTTGTGACATTTCTTGACCTTGCTAGTTCTTTCATTAGATCCATGCAAGATCTAGTCATATGGTTAAGGATATTAAGCAGACACGACTATGAACCCAAGAAACCGTATTACTGTTGGTCATACTTAAACTGTTTATTTCCTTAAGTATATGACCCACAAGGATGTGAAATAACTACAAGAAACTGTTTTTGTACACTGTACATCCTTAGTATTTTTACACGTATATGATAGGGATGCACATTATTTTCCTTCGTACAGACAGCTTAAATAAAGCACTATGTCAATCTGCTACTTCTGTGTTTTTTAATGCTAATGCTGTTCTGGAGGTTTGTAAATATATATATATATATGTTCAAGCTTGCCACAAAGGACGTATTTTTTTATATCTGCACATTACTATTAAATATCTTAGAGGATAAAATTCCTAATTTGTTCTGTGCCAGAGAAAGACAAACTGAAATGAGAAGGCTATATTGCAGATTACAAAAGATTTCTCAAGTTTTGGGTTAAATATTTACTTCATATTTTAAAGTAATTTTATATAGGTTAGATGTTTCAATCCTGAAATGCACAAAGAATTTACTTAATTTCTTCTTACAAGAAAATGTACATCGTTATTTTTTTATCACTGTATACATAATGATCTGTGCATGTTTAGTTACAAGTTTTATTTGCTGTGAAGTCCTAGTGATAACTGTAACTCGCTGTGACGTATTGCAAATACTGGGTGATCAGTTTCAGCTTGTAAATTATTAAGTGACAGTATTGTCAAAAGAGAAGTTTTTATGACTAAGCGAGATGTATCTGTGCTTTGGACCAAGGCTGTTTCCACACAGGCGGTTCATGTGAACTCCTCGAGGTGTATGTCACTTGTAAAAGTAAATGCGGGTTACACTTTTGTAGTAGCTACACTGGGCTACGTTCCTGTCAGAACACCCCGATTGAAGTGGTTCATCAGCTAATGAAATTCACAGGCTCCCATCCCAGAGCTAGGTCGTGTGCCAGAGGGAGCTGTGGAAAATACGGGAAGGTGGGATGTGTGAGGCACTTCAGAGTGGGACTTTTTGAAGCCTGCAAGCTGGTCCAGGCCCATTCAAACCAGCTGGTCAGGAGGGCTGAGTGTCCCCAAAGCAGGTGGTCAGCTGGGTTTTAGCTCAGTTCTCAGACACGAACGCTTCCCTGGGATCCAGGTCCTTCATCCAGGTCTCAGGTTTTTTTCCTTTTCTTTTTTGCTTCTGTTTTTTTCTCCCCCACCCTGTAGTAGGAAAGAGCACGTGAGAGACAGCCACTGGGCCATTAGTTCAGTAGTATTAGGAGATCAGTGAGCAGGACACAGCTGTCTGGTCATGCTGCATCCCCCATTATGGGACCACGCCCTGGCTGTGGGCATGGGAGTTCCTGAATGTGACCGCCTGGTTTGACACTTGTAAGCTTTGTAAAACCAAGCGTTTTTGTGCCTAAGTAGAAGGCAGGGATGAAGGGGGTTGGGTGTTTGTGTGTGGGGTGAGAACATGAGACAGGTAGACCTGGTGCTGTCTGTGCTTAATGGCTAATTAATTGCTACTAAGTAGAGTAGCTGTTGCAGAGAAAATGATTCCTTTTAGACTCCCAGCAACATAATGAATTGAGCCTGCGCCTGGGATGAGTGTGAACAACCTCCTTCCAGTTGCATGTACTCGCAGCCCAGGATGCTTTGTTGATACCAAACACGCACACATGCACACAGGTGGCTGGCAGCGGTGATCTGCTCACAGCCACCAGAAGCCACCTGGTAGATGAGGTGGGTCCAGAAAGGTTGAGGGTCCAGCTGTGCCTCTGGCCAGGGCAGGGCAGCTCCAGGATCTCAGTGAAGCCTAAGTGTTGGGACAAGGTGCCCAAGGTCCTTTGTGCGTGTCTCCTATTTAAACACAGACTTACGCTGTGGAATAATAAAAAAAAATAATTTTTAAAAACAAAGTTTGCATATTCCTACATTTATAAATGTATCTTCTTACTGGTGTAACCATCTATAAAGAAGTGATGCTTAAAAAATTGTCACCCTCATTACTGTGGAGAACCCAGAGGTCTACTTGAGAGGACTTTTCTTCATCAGGCTGCCTCGTCCCTAGAGACCTGAGGCCATTTTAAGCACATTTATTGGCTTATTGGTGAAGCAGTTCTGGGTGGAGATCTGATGTGTTTGGCAGTTTAATATGGCAGGAAATTGAAATAGGGGAAAAAACCCCCACTTTGATGTTAGGGCTGTACCACTAATAATTCTTAAAATACAAGGGAAGGAGATTGTGTCCCACAGCATGTGTTGTTACTCCTATTTTTTTTATGTTTTATGTCTTCATGCTGGCTGAGGTAGCGTCATTAACAGGGAACTGTTCTTTGCCCTTTTTTCCCCCTTTACTAGTTCAGCTACACTGAAGATAGATAATAGCTGTAGAAACTTTTTTTCTTATCAGTTTACCCTATACTAGTCCAGCAAAAGATTCACATTCTTTCTGAAACAGCCTCATGGTTGGAAAGTAACTTTTAAAACCCCAGGTGTGCAGTTAACCAGAAGTAGAAGCCCTCCAAATGTATCCTCCACATGTTTTGAGTTCAACAGTTTGAAGCTAGGGTCAGTTGCTGCCCATCCCTGAGGCTGCTAAGTATTTGCTTGTAGAAGTCTCCCCACCTCATGTATGGCTTAGCCTTCACTAATGAGGGGTTCCTTTGCTTGAAAGGCTTCAGCCAGTGAATGTTTTGAAGGGAAACCTGCCCTGTGGAAATTCTTCCAATTATGTGGAATATCTTTCAACCATTCTTACACTTTTCTGATGGGTAAGTCATCATGACTCTCACTTTTGTATACAAAGTGACAACAAATACCTTGTAAAAATAAAGTTCCCAGGTAGATTCTGGTAATGGGTTTATAAACATGAGCACAGTGTGAATTCAAAAGTACAGAACCAGGGGAAAAAAATCCAATTAAGCTTATTGGTATTTCAGCCTGTAAATAAGACAGCTATGTTCAGTTATAAAAATAGATAAAAACATTTTATTAAAAATGGTACAAATTAGGAATTAAGTTCACACTACATAATAGCTGTTCACACTGGCTTGCAGGCATAGCCTGTTCAGAGAAGTCTCAGCCATCTTCCTAGGAAGTTGGAAATGCTTCAGAATATCTATGATTCTGTAGTTAAAAACAAATAGAAATGAGTTTAAATTGGCCAGCAAGGGTGCCTGTTCTCTGCAGAGGTGTCTTGGGTGAGCCTCAGACAAGCTCAAGTTTCAGCTGAGCAGATCTGAAAGATAAAAAGATGGGTGTATTAAGTAAGTGGTCTATCACGTTGCTTGTGTTTATTGTGTCACTTCAGCTTGCAGGCGAGTTCTTGGAAGAGCACTACAGAAACAGTTAAGGCTGTGGTAATGCCACGTAAACAAGCACTGTTTCAGAGCCCGTGCTTCCTGCAGGCCTGCTGTCCTCGCCTCTTTCTAAGATCAGAAGTCTTAAAGGCAGCAAGAACAAGAGCTATCTGATTTCTGAAAAACAGGATCTCCATGTGCTTTAGACATGGCTCCTGTTTAGCACTAAATAACTGAGCTCTTGTTTTGGGGCACGTCTAAGATCCTGCCTCTTCTCCTATCCAGGAAGGAGGTGGCAGGTTTGTGCCAGAGGGTGTTTACTGAGTTGTGCATCATGTGTACGGGGTGGGCAGCTGCAGCAAAACAGGACGCTGCTGCCTGGGTAGGAAACCTCTGGTGGGAAGGCTAATGTGCGGTGTTGAAGCTCTTGCATAGCTATTGTTTGTGCTTCCTCAGGAGCGCTTCAGGCCTGAATTAAGAAAAGAGACATCAAACTCTATTTGAGCTGGGGGAGCTACCTGGAATTGAGCCACTGGAGTTCTAAAATTTGAATTTAAGAGCTGTAAATGACCTCAGAAATAAAAATAAACTTTCTACTTTGGCTGGTTTCGCATTAGAGAACTAAAGGGTTTTGCTTTTATTTTTAATTTAGTTGGTAAGGCAATTAGGGCTGAATTAAAAGGGAGAATTTATAAAGCTGCAGTTCATTAAAGAATTAATTAAAAACAGTAACATGGTACTTTTTTCCCCAAAATACATGCACCAACACCAACTGCTACTGTTGTGTCTGCAACCAGTGCCAGGCAAAATGAACTACAGCCACAGAAAGCTTTGGGGCTTGAATTCTGTGTCAGTGACAGCGAGGGGAAACCTTCTCCATGCTGCAGTGACCCCCCAGCATTAGAGTACAGAGATTAAAAAGGCAAAAATACCCCTAAAGACTCAGCTCTTGTAGAAGTTTCCTGGCAAATGTTTCTGTTGTGGGTGGCTTACAACATCCCCAGCCAGCCTGTTCCCCTGCCACGCAGCTGCCCTTGGTGGCCCAGTTGATAGCCCACTGTATTTGCTCACTGCTGTCCTCCAGCGTGCCCAGCTGTGTCCCAAGGGAGACATTCTCCTGCTTTTTAGGCATCCAACAGCCTGGATGCTAAAGCAGACGTTTGAGGTGTGCAGTTTGGACTAAACAGACACAAACCTGTCACTCCTAACGTCCAGGTAATGTTAACTGGCAAAGGAGTTGGGTCACTGAAGAGTCAGAGGCAGGGGCCTTCCCACTTTCCCAGTCTTAAAGTTTCTCCTCGGTTTTAAAGTTTCCTCCCAGTCTTTAAAGTTTCTCCTCCTCCCGCCAGTACTATGCCAGCCATCGAGCCAAGCTCTGCAGCACAAATTCCAACACTCCCTCCCCTCAGTGGCATCTGTCTTACCTGGGTGGTTGGGTATTCTTAGGTGTAAGGGTTGGAAATTTTTGTAGGAGCTGAACCATCAACACCTGAATAGTTTAATAGCTGTTAACAATGCTTGTAATGGAGACGAGAGAAGCCACTATCTGCTTCTTTGGTTAGAAAACACTCAGGTGGCTTAGGTACCTCAATCCTCATTTGCACAGCTATAAAACCCAAGGTGGAGCTCTCAGGAGAACCAAGTTTAGCTCCTGAGCTGCTCCCCACCTTTGCCTGCTGGCCAGATACCGCACAGGAAGTACAGGCCTCCTACAGCTGCAGATTCACAAACACTGAAGAGCAAAATACTGGGTGATACGACTGAATTGTCTATCAGGACAAGCAGACATCAAGCAGATTTATACCTGTAGCCATTCCTGTTAGTTTAACTTTTTCCATCTCTGACTAAACTCCATCCACCTGCTTAAAAACCAAACAAAACAGTTGAGAGCTGTGTAAGGCTCAGCCTGAATCACTTCTGACATCAGAGATGGACGAGCTACTTACTTGTTTTCTGGACATAAAAGCTCCCCTTCTGTAACACATAATGAAAGACCAGCAAATGGGGCACACCAAGCATGGCATTTGCTGCTGGGACCTCACTGAAAATTCATGTCAATGTAAGAAAACCACTGCTCAGGAACAGCTGTAATTGTGACAATGCCTCCCACTGAGTGACCAGTGGGGCAAGAACGGGAATATAGTCACAGGTGAGTATATTTTAACTTCTGTTTAGAAGAACAGTGCTTGCTTCATAGATGCTCACTGGGAGAACAGGGCATCTGTAATGAGGGAGGAGATAGTTTTAGTGGCTTGGCCATCAGGAGAGCACAGGGAAAGTGTTGGTTCCTGCCAGGGAGGGGCTGGCTTGCAGAAGGAGAGCTTCAGAAGAAAAGCAGAGCAGCAGCATATGAGACCAGCCCTAGCTGGAGGTAATCCCCAGGGTCCAAGTCCTGTCAGTCTGTGCTCCCGCTGGCTCAGCTGGGTGCACCGAAGGGATTGTCAGCCACAACAAATACTTGTTCTGCCAAACTGATGGACACCAAGACAGCTCCTGCAAGTGAGGAGCACTGCAGCTTTCAGAAACATGCTGATACTGGGTGGGCAGTGCTGAGGTCTCCAGTAATCCCAATTTAGATGTCTGCTATACTATGCACATCTATATTTAGTACCCATACAGGAGGGAAGCTAAATAGCTCTATCCTCCCAACTTGGAGCAAGTTGCAATGTAAGAGAGACTCTGAAAGGTAGAAACTCAAACCTTTTATCTTTCTAAAACTTCCAAAACGAGAGGTGTAAATCCCATAATTAATCTTTTCACTGCCTCTATGTGGACCTGAGTATGTTACGCTGTATACTATTGTTAAATATTAGCACCATGTCTTAAATATTAGTGTGATGGCCTGATACACAGTCCATGCTGTGAGGTCAGCCCACATTATCATACTGGTCATTTCTAGCTCTATGAAAATTACAGCATGAGCATCTTCATCATATTGTAGGCAGGTAACCATTCTGAAATAATACTGAGCTTCTTTCAGTGATGGGATCTTTAACATTACAATTTTAAAAGCATGTAATTAACTGCTGAGAATGAGAAAGATGTTTTTGAAAACTGGTACTTGTCTCGGTTATTCCTCCAACAAGGATGCTAAAAGCCTTTTAACTCATGTTGCATGTAAGGGAATTCAGCAGGTAGCAGGATCATGTATTTCTTTTATCATGACTTTTTCTAATTCACTTTTTAAGCCCCAGAATTTTCCTTACAGTGTCAAATGAGATTTCCATCAAAAACAAGACCCTCAACACACCAGAATGTAGCTGGGTATAAAGACATTTTTTTTACCCCCCCTCTTTCTTTCTTCCTTCCTTCCTCTCCATACAGCAAACACCAACACTAGAAATAAAAATTGCAGTGGAAGTAACCTGAGGTTTGAAAACAAATCCTATGAAGGTTATAGGTTTGTCAGTGGCTTCTTTTTTTTTCTCTAGGTCAGCTAGATTAAAATAAATGATGCAATTTTAAATTCTGTGACTTTAAAAGGTTAAACCCCCAAAAAGCAACCCTTCCAAGGCAATAGGAACAGCTATAACTATGCGGCAGTACTGTAAATCCAACAGCACTGCTCCAATCACAAATATTTATATAGTGTTTCCTTCAACATTTACTACAGAACAAATTGTGGCCTTTCTGAAGAAATAGAGACGATTCTGCTTCCTCAGAAGGAAAATACTCTTGGAAGCAACAAAACTTATCAGTTCCAACTCAAAAGACCCAGTGATTATCCAGACCAAAAAGTACCTACAGTAAAATCTGAGTTCTTCTAGAAGTTCCCACCTTGCCAAGAGCCGTATGTCCCCCTTTCCCTCCAATCTAAATCTTTAAGATTATTTTTTTTATTCTGACACGTAAACCTCTGTCTTTGCTGTGGAGTGCTTGTCCTAAAGTTTTAAGTGCTTATAAAAAAAAACCAAACACCAAAAGCTCCAACAAATTCAAACTCAAAAATGTTTCAAACACTTTCTCTTGCCTTTTGTCTTGAAGTATTTGCCAGATTCAACCCACATCTGCAAATAGTTTTAGTCCTCCTTTCCTCTCCCTCCCTCTATATATAGGGTATATAAAAAATACCTACTTGTGCTCAGTTCTCTTTATGCATCCAGGTTTTCACTTGATTCCATCTGTGTCCTGTTTGAGATCTGCATCCCATTTTTTTTCCTGAAATACGCAATTGCAGTTACTAGTGGCTTATGTTCCAAGATATAATAGCACATTTAGGTTAGTGTATTTTACATCATTTTTAAAAGATTAGGCATGATTGGTTTCTCCTCATTCCCCCCCACCAAAAAAAAGAAATAGATTACAATGGAGAACTGTTGAACAATAGTCAAATGTGGAATATGATGTCACTGTCACCTTTGGTCAACACCGATCCTGCAATTAATTAATTTATTTATTTTTAAGTATATATTTCTACACTAACTACATACATCTTTCTGTAGTTAAAATCTCCCATTTCTGGTGAACTGTCATTTAGTTTTCTTAAACCAATTGTCTGATATTCCAGGCAGCTCTTTGGGGCTGAATTCCAATTCCCAGAGAACCACCACTGCTTTAAATAGCTGCAAATAGATTTTTAGGACTCATTTTGTAATGATTTTTTTATATCATTCTTCTCTTCTGAGTGTTCTCAAGTTAAAAAGTATCCTCTGGAGCACAATTAACTTGCAATGAACATAAAGGAGGAAGCTTTTGCCAGTCAAGCCTTGATAGCAGTATAATATCTGAATGATTTTTTCCTCTTTTGCATCATTTTTGTACTTTTGTCCAACTTCATAAAAGCATGCTTGCTTCCAGATAAAACAGATTATCAATAACAAAATGCCTGCAGACCATGTAAAGTCTGTTCACATTACAAAGAGTGCCTTCTTTAAAAGAGAAATTTTAATTTTCTTTTCTGAACCACCACCTTTTTAAACTATCTTACAGAGCACTATGGTTGCCCTGAAACTTGCCAGTAGTTACCACATGCTGATAACCTTATACTATCTTGAGCCACCAAGTTTGTCTATTACAGCAGGAAATCCTGTAAAACCAAGCACACTGACCTGAATAAAGGCATAACAAAGTGTGGATTTTATTCTCCTAGGTTAAACATTTAACTAAATTCTACAGCCTATGGAAAGTAGTATGATTTAAATATTTGAAAGTTCTAAGACGATGCATGTTCCATTTATTGCTAGGTGTGCTACTGGACTAAATTTCCTTTTGTTATGTTGCTAAAAGAACTCCAGTTATCACTAGTTTGCAAGTTAAAAAACATCACACTATGGTTGAAATAGTTCATTTACTTAGTCACAAAACAAGAGTTTGATTATTTGATAGTTTTAGTGAAAACCTCATTCTGTGCTTGTCAGTTCTCCTTTTTCTGCAGGAAGTAAAAAAAAAGACAAAGGAAAAAAACAAACCACACAGCCCTCTCCCTTATTTTCAAAGCACTGACTGAAGAACACTGGCCAAAGCAAAAAAGCAACAACAGCCTATCAGAAGCCATGGCTTTCTAGAGACCACTGGAAGCAAGAGTCAGTCCTGCTAGAGATGCAGAGCAGTGATTAGTGCTCAGGCAGACATTGCACGTTCACCACCTCACACTTGGGTGAGTGGTCATGGAGCAGCAGGAAAGATAAATGACTAAAAAATAAGGGAAAAAAAAGTAAATCACAAAGTGGTAGGGGGATTTAAGTCTGACAAATGTCAGCAAAAAGCTCAAAGGAATTATCAACATCAAACTAATGTTTAGATGTTAATGCTGTTAAAGAAAAGATTTCCCTTTTCTTTAGAAAAGAAACACAAAATCTGGTAAGAAAGCTAGGAACTGTCACCAAGAATAACTTCTGCTGTTTTGTTGTCACTTCAAAACACTTCCTTCATTTAGTTTAGGTTTAAGTGAGACTCGGGTCCAGCTCAGTCTCTTTCCAATTGCATGGATTTTCATAAGGTAATGCCTTATTTAAAACAACAGCAGCAACCAAACCCACAGCTGAGATGAGACTGCTGGCGTACTTCTCTGCTGAAGCTGCAGAATATTCCCCTCAGACTTTCTTTTCTTTTGGCACAGTACCTGTGTTCGCAGAAACTGCACCTCTTCTGTGAGCAGCTGCTTCTCTTTGAAGAGCTGATTCTGTTTGTTGAGCAACCCCACTAGCTGCTGGGCAGTGGCCTGGCAGTGCTTGTCAAGCTGCTGTAACCTGGAAAAAATAGATAAAAGAATTGCAGAGCATCTGAAGTTGGAGCTCATGATTGAAGCTTTGATGTTTGCACTGGCGGGTGCAGCTCCCAGATGACAGAGCTCAGTCTGGTGGTTGGGCTGAGACCGAAATATTACTCCTAGGATGGCCATTCAATACATTTCATCTTCACACTTTAAACAAGTGCTTTTAAAGGTTTGTACTTCTAATTTTGAAGCCTTATCATGACATGACAGTGCTTTGCCATTAAGCAACATCAGTAACGACCACAGGACTGCATCCCAGTATCCACAGCTAAACAAGCTGCAGACAGTCTTCCTTAAACACACACTAGCCCAGATCATAGATCCAAACATCCCAACCCCTGACAAACTGCAGCTAAAGTGACAAAAACTTTTGTTTTCTGCGACTCGTTACAACCCGGTCAATGCCCAAAACTCGTTACAGAATGCAATGCTTATTTCAAGTAAGCTTAGTGCTAATGAAGCACATCAGCATAGATCCTTCAGTAGCGTAACAGGGGTTCCTGGGGAAGGATGTGAAGAGCCCATCACTCCATAGATTCTCCTCATCAGGGGCTGCTAAACAGAGGGAACGCGCTGGCAGGTATCAGAAGGAGATCGCAGAGGCCTTTTGCTTACACTTGAGAAACAAGTGCCCGAGTTGGGACAACACTCCTGTACACAGGGCAACCACACCTGTACTTCTTTAATCACAAAACCTGGTGTGGCTCGTTATGTCCCCAGTGACCATAGAAAGTCTGCTTGGGACCTGCAGCAAGGAACGTAAAAACAAATAAGCTGGAAATTGTGTTTTTACATTAAATGCATTTCACTCTTTAAATGGAAATGTCTTTAATTAGAAGTCCTTTCGGGTATCTTAGAAGCTTCTTGTCTTTAAATAATAACAGTAGTCTAGAGAAAAACCTACACATCAAGATACTTAGGGGGCATGAACCGACTCTGGTTTTGTCAGGGTTAGTTCTGGGCCTAAAGTTTGCGCTCGCTTCTATAAGCTATTTCTTGCTCAACATACTGAAACACAGCTTCAGCTGAACATGATTGCTAGGTTGTATCTCTCATACAGCCTGTGTTTTTAATGGAATTAGTTCTACGCTTACAATAAGGCATGTGATTTTCTGAATCTTTCTACTTCCAGCTCCATGTGGTAGTTTTGACTTGTACAGCTGTCATAACTCAGCTAAGCTAATCACTCTGAATATTCACATTGTTAATCAGGGTTGTTCAAGTAACTGCATTGGTAAACACCCCAAATTTCTTGATGAAAAGCTAGTAAAATCTAGCTGAAACAAAATTGCCAGAATCTATGTCAAAACCAGTATGTACTGATCCGTATCTGCCAGCCAACTTCCTTGAAATCAAACTGCAACAATCACGTAGCAAACCCTAAATGCCCATACTTCATAGTGTCCTGTTACTCTGCTAACGTCCCCTCGCAAAAGGGATCTGAGGAGCTGCAGGACCATCTCCTGGGGGTCAGAACAAAACTAAACGCAGCTAACTGCAAACAGTGACAGCTGGCTGTGAAACTCCAATGAAGCAAACAAAACTACCACTTTGATAGCACAGAGTATTCTACTAAATACACACTTAGATGCTCTGTGTCTAATTTCACACTCTATACCTTCCAAACTATACCATGTTGGTACAGGAGCTGTTTATCCTTCATTTCTTTACTAAAGGTGATTTGAGGGGTGTTGAACTTCAAAAAACAAAACAAAATTCCCACATGCAAACAAAAACCCACCCTTGGACTGGTCTTTGTTTTCTTTTTAAAGAAAGTTGCTTTTCGACTAGCATCTTGCTCCCAGGAGTAGCAAGAACAACAGTTATTGTTTGCTGGAGGCAACACTGTCATTTCAGATTGGAGAGCTGAGTTGTGCTCACTACTTTGCCATTGATTTCCTTTAACTCGAGGAGGACATGGGACCTTACTGCACTTCTTGATTTGTAATAAAGACAACTTCTAGTCCTTTATTTCTAGAGTACGTATTACTTTATAGCAGTACTGGTAGGGAGGTGCTGGAAAGTGCTGTCTTAAAACAGCCATGGGAAGAACTCCAGTGCTTCCCTACCTATTTAGAGCCTGAAGGCTATGAAATCCTCCTCATGCACGAGAGCCTGACTCAACAACTACCAACTACAGTCTGGATTCAGGCCCTTAGAATTTAAGGTTCTGCTGATTTCTACATTCAGTTAATAATTTCCCCAGACTGCTAGTGTTTCAGTCTGTTTTAAGAACAATCATACAGTCTTTGAGAGACGTTCTTGCACAAAATTATTATTACTGGCAGCTAAAGACACAGGTAGAGTAGATAAACCATAAGCATTGCCCACCACAGTGGCAGGACCCATTCTGGCTGCAAGAGCAAACGCCCTTCCCCGGCATGCCTCTCCTCTCGCAGGGAGAAGGCAAGAGCAACCACTTTAGTGTGAGGAACTTCCTCCAATTCTGGCACCCAGAGAGAAGTCATTTCCAGCTCATGTTGAGTTTTACATCCAAACAACACTTTCTAGTAGATACTCACAGGCAGCCCATGCAAATTTCACAAACATTACTGGATGCAAGCCTTAGTGTGCTCTATTGTAAAGCTATCTCTATCCTTTCAGATCATGCAAAGGGTGATTCAGATAAACTACTGTGAACAGAAAAGTCTTTCATTACGGCAATACTACTCAATTATGCTTTTCTGTTTTGTAACTTCCCCACCCACCGTGTTATACTTAGACTGTCCCCTTGAGCAGAAGGAGAAAGATGACACACAGTTTGCTTAGCAGGCCACAACTTCTCTTTTATCATCTGTATTTATCTCCAGTGCTTGAGTACAGGGTTAATAACATTCCTTTCTACAATTCTGGGTCATGATGGATGAAGAGGGAGTAGTTCTAGACAGTGCAGATCTCAGTCTGTGCATTCCCAAATTCTGTCCGCCAGTCTGCTCTCCCAAAACTGCTGCCAAGCTGGCCCTTGGTCCGCACGCTGGGACTACCAGCCTGCTCTGGTGCATTGAGTTCCCGAGGACAGGCTCTGGGCCCTTTCACAGTATCTGCTGTTATGTGTGACATGTGCAGCACAGCCACACATTCCCATATGCATTGTATCTGGCCTGCCTGCTGATCTCGTAAATGATTCAAGATGAGAAATGAACAGCTCCACCCACATTCACTGTACTTCCCATATGTTACAACTGCACATCGATGCCTGCCATCATTTTTACAACTGGGTGACAGAACCTTCTGCACATTTTGCTAATACGACTGAGTGAGGTTGCACGGTCGCCACGTTCACTTTGGCAACACCACCTACCAGGCAAATGTGTACTGTGTCCTGAGCATCTGAGTGACCACCATATCCTTGCCCTCCATTCCAAATGAGATCATTTTTCCACCAAAGTGGCAAGGTCTGTCCAGTTGGATGTTGGGTGGCTGCTCCTCCTTGGCCTGGGAGCGCTGAAGGGCAGGAACTGACTCCACACTGTGTCACGTTACTTCAAGGCACAAGATGAAGACATGCAGCTCTTGAACCATGTTACATTTAGGCTACTTACAGGACAACCTGGCACTAAGGAGTAAGCTCCCATTTATTACCCTTAACATAATTTCCCATTAATCATTCTAAACCAAAATTCCTATTTCTATATGAGGGCTTACACATACTTATATATATGAAGAGGTACCTTCCTGAGACAAGTGTTTCCACAGAAGGAGAACAAAACTGAGGCATCACAAGTTCCAAGGTAAACATTTTTCTCTGATCCTCAGTACCTGGAGCTCGTATGTAGCTTTATGTTAGAATGGCTCCAAGCTACCTTGCCAGTTTGTGCAGCTAAAACCTGCAGAAGACTACATTTCTCACTCCATAGAGCAATAAAATCTGCATCTGAGACTGGGCTATGCTATAGCCCATCCAGAAATGACATGAAAAGGGATAGATAGGTTTTGTTACATTTCAACAACTACGGGTAGACAACCACTGCAAGATGCTGCAGAAATGATGTGTACCACCAAACTTAAAGCAAGAGCTTTGGCACCAAGGTGAATTCCACCCAGCAGAATAAAATTCCATTGCATCCAACACCACAAAGCTGGACTGGTACCCATAGTGTTACATTTAGATTGACCCCTCGTCTGCGGCCTACAGACAAAATCAAAAGCTTCCTTCTTCTCTACAAAGACACACTGCTAGCACAGGGGCACCCACAAGGCTCCTGCTGCAAGTTCCCTGCCCCCAGGGACTCACAGGTCCATTAATCTGCAGGCAACTGTGAGCAGCGAAGGGAAAAGCTGATGCAACCTGTCAGCCCTCCTCTGGGTTCCCAAGTTGATTTGAAAGAAATTAATATGCAAGGATCTGTGGGCAGTGTCCATGCACCCAGCAGCGGGGATCAGCCCTTGACTTAGCAGAGGCATTAGAAGGTTATTTACTCTTTCTGCACAGTCAGGTTACCTTTGTAAAGCGTTCCCACTCCACTCCACGGAGCTGAATCCGCTGAAATGGCGTGATTGGATTGCAGCAACCTGCAGCAGCTAAATCACCAAATCCAATAACCACGCTGCATTTACTGGCACACATCTTAATTAGGTTTTAATACAAGTAATCTGATAACTACTTCTGGCCAGCCAGAGCAGAGCTGTCAGAGCTGAAAGGGCTGTTATTGAGCGGCTGGGCCGGCGTGCTGCTGCGGCTGCCTCCCCGCTGACCCCGCCGGAGCCCCCCATCTGCCGGTTGCCATGGTAACAAGAGGGCAGCCCAACGCGCCGAGCGGTGCCAGCGGCCGCCGGGCACCAGTGGCCACCCATGAGGGCCACCAGCAGCTCCATGGGCATGGCTCCTGCTACCCCCCAAACCCCAAAGTCATGAGAATACATTACTGTGCAGCAAACTGCCTTTAAAAATCACGGCCCTTGTCAGGCTAAGGTCCAGGTGCCAAGCTGCTCATGTCTAATGCCACTCTCGCAGTGCTCATTTACCTGTAGGTGGACACAGCGACCAGGGGCTGCTCCTGCTTGCAAGAGGGAAAAGCAGGGCAATGTCGTGGACCCCTGCCATGCTGTGGAGACGCAGCCGAAGGGGACTCTGCCCCAACATGGAGGCAGTGCCAGACTCCATAACTGGGCATTTGTGTTTCTCAAATGTTTTTAACTCACTATGAATTTTGAAAGCAAATACAGGTTTAGAAACAAGCTTGCTACAAAAAGAGAGAGCAAGCCAATTAGAAAAGAAAGCAAAACCCAGCAAACTTTCCATCAGCAAACTTCTACCTACTTCTATCTTTTCTTTTTAGGTCACTCGACAAATTTGCTATTGTGCTAAAGTGATTGGAAATTTAAGTTGTGGTATTTAACATATAGTTGTACTGCAAGCCATTAAAGGATGTTAAATTTGTGTACTCAGTCAGGAGCCAGGAGATGCGTGAGCGAAGGCTGTCTGTGCAACTCCTTCCCACCCTGTTTCCCACCCCCACTGCTGTTCCCCTGGCCGGCCTCGCTGATCTCTTCCCGAGGCAATGATCCACCATGACCCTGCTGAACAGTTTCAGCCTAAACCACATTTTTTTTTGGCAAGCCTAATGAAAGTTCAAAGAACTTCAGCAATGTCTTATAACCAGAACCTTCACACAACCTTAAATATAAACTCAGCCGATCACAGCTCATTCCTGACACAGACAGAGCAGGCACTGCCTAAAGTAACCTCCTGCTATATATATAAATCAACGATCAGGCTTGCTTTGCCTATATGAAGGTCTTGGAAAGCCAGACTTGCTGTCATGCAAGGAGTTAAGGTGTATGTCTGGTGTTCATAATGAGCTTGTTTCAGCAGCCACAAGTGCCCCTGCTGCTGTCACCCCTCTTGCATGTCACCTTTGCTTTCCACCTCTACTGCTACTTTTCTGTCTTCCCTTTTCATAGCAGAAGTTAAGGTAGCAAAATTCATATTCACCAACTCCTTGTATCTTGAATCAGCTCTGTGGACAACTAGGACATTTAAACTGGTAGTAAAATTAGTTCTCATATGAGCAACCTGCATCTTCATTGTGGTTTGCAGCATTGACAAATTCACACAGTAAATTTTGAGGTAACTAAGTAAGAGTCTGTAAACTTAGAAATGCAGAGAAATAGCAAATTACCCCTTAAAGTTTCACTAGTGTCCTAAATTCCTACTTACTTAAGATCTTGAGCCATAGATCAGGACCTTGAGACAACCTTGCGTGATGAGCATCTCGGAGAAGTCTCCATATGCTTCCAAAACGTAAAGAGGAATATCTATACCACTCATCCTTTATCTGAACTTCATTCTCCCTTCTAGCTTCAAAAGCAAAACTCTATGATCCAACTTTCTCATGTTAACAAAAGAAAAAAGCATGAGAAAAAACCCCACACAAACAAAAACAAACCCCCACAACAAAAAAGGACGTAACAGTGAGTTGGAACCAAGGACAGTGAATGACCTTCCTCACCTCCGCCACAGTGGAAGTCCCGACTTCTAACAGGACACAGGAAGACAGTTTAGGTCACATAAAAACAAGTTTTTGTGTCATCTCCTGTCCTCTGAAATCCCTGTCAAAATTCTGACAGCCCAGACTGTCATTTGTTCAGGTAGAGAAGGAATGCAATCTAATGCAATCAATACCACTTCCAGCTTAGTAGGCTAAGCACTTGCCCACACTACAGGCAGAACAAACTCATCCACCTTCTGTTAACAGATGGTAACTAGAGGTTAATATCCCTTGCACAGTTTGGAATTGGACACCTAAGAAGAAAATGTCCACATTTCACAATGAAACCCTTGACCCAGGTGGTTTTCTATCACTTAATCATTCTGTGTGTGTGTGTATTGAGTAAACTCTAAACTCCCTTTTACTAAAGGCACTCTTGATTTTTCCACATACTTTTAAAGAAGTGCCCATAGTACATCATCTCCAATAAGATAACAATCTTCACATGCCATAACAATTATGAATAGGGTTTAATTAAAAGTTTACACAGGAACACTAGCTTCCTCTTTGTTTCAGATATCATCACTGGCTGTGTGTGTATCTTCACTTCCACAGCTGGCCCAACAAGTTAAACAAATAGATCCCATAAGAAACCTGAGCCTGGATCTATTCCTGGGCTCGTGTCTAATGTGCTGAAGAGAGAACATTATCAGCCTGCTCTTCAGGAGGGTGGTGTAGCAGCTGGGCTTAGCTGGTATGATGGCCACTTTTAGCCCTCCTGGGTTTCGACAGGAAGGAAACAATGAAAGAGAGTGGATGGCAGGCTGGAAAAGATGTAGGTGAAAGCTTCACTAATGTCTATTTGTGTTTGAATCCCTAGGCTGAAGAGAGGTGTTTCCTCCTTTAAAGGAATTCATATATCTCTGATAAAAATATGAATAGGTTTGCTCTGGAGAAAAGTAGTTCTGATTAATATTTTCTGCCCATTGCTGAAAAATGTTTAATAAAACAATTCTCCAAACCATTTAGGCTGACTGTTAATTTAGAGTGCTGTAAAATACCTTACGGAAAAAAAAGGAGGCAGGGTTTACAGCTGATATATAATTGGTATAATTCTGTAACATTATAGTCAAATTCTAATTTTTATTTTTATTAATATGTTCACCTCTCTGATTTTGTTATGTGCTGGACAGAACAGATTTTGCCAAATTTCTCAAACAGGAAACGGAGTCTTGATAATGTTAAGGAACACATATCCTATCGAGATTTCATAAGTGGCCCCTCATGTTTATAGTGATCATTCCACAAGGTGCACATGTGCATTACTCAAGTATTGTTTCCTGCATGTGTTTTACTAGTTACAATTTTTGTCACTTGTTTACTTTTTATAAATGTGTGCTCTGTTCTCCCTGCTGCTTACCCTGATTCCTGTCATTTCTTTTCTTACCAGACAAACTTGAACCTTTACAGGCTGCTGGTTGGTGTCCGTCCACACAAAACAATCACTGTGTTTGTATGGGAGACACTGAGAATTTTTTAATGCAATCTGCTCAATCTGAACTCTTTCCTTCAGAAACACTTTGCCTTTAAAAAGAAATTCCCAGAATGAACCTCATCAGAAGCGACATGTAACAGACAGTACATGTGGTGTTTGGGCAGGCAGCAGAGAATTGAAAGAGAAGGATTCACTTTTTCTATCCCATGGCATGTGCAGAATGTACATGTGGCCCAAGCTGACATCAGGCATTTGAAGCAAAAAAACTGCTAAAAGCATCAGTTTCTGTTAATTTACTTTGTCAGACATTGTCTTAATTAAAAAAATACTACTGCTAGAGAGGATAGTGCAGCTGAGCTACAACTGCTTCAGTTGTTTCTGACAGTCATAATCGCAGACTAACAGAACAGCTTTGGGTTCAGTCCTGCTGTCCTCACTGAGCTCTGGCTGCTACCAGCAAGGACTGCAGGCTCTGTCTCACATGGAGCACAAAGCTCCTGTTTATGTCTATAGCTATTAGTACCTGTGTGACCTTGCAAATGGGAGCTTAGCATTGCTGGGTACAGTCCTCCTGATCTGGTTATCTGCAAGGTAGTCTTCCCAGTCTGTAAATATATATCACTGTCATTCAAAAGAGCATCAAAAACAAGGCTGCTGTATTGTATAGTTTGACTACTATGAAAATAAGCTATTTTTATATCAAATACAGTGTTACATATCTATGTAGGCATCACTCATCAGTTCCTTTGTTTAAACTCCATCACCCTTATTTTCCACGCCAGAGGTGCAAATATGGCCCTCTTTCAAACAAGTGATTCTGCCTGTAAGCTCCAGCAGGCAATTCACACTTGCATATTTTCAGGGTTCACACAGGGTTATTGTGTCTTTCATAAGTTACAGTGAAAGCAACAATAGATGTAAGATTAGACAGATGAGTGTAGTTTTATGCTTGTGACATACAAGAGCAGGAATATGACTTTAAATTGGTGACGGCAGCATATCCAGATAGATGTTTTCCATACAAGGCCCCACTGCTCTCTCCACACAGACCTGATTGCTTCCATTTGTGAACTTACCCCAAGCCTAGCCTACTTGCCTTCAAATACAGCTCCATCATATGTCTGTTTTCCAAACTTACTCTGCCTAGGAAACAAAAATGAGAATAGGGGGCACATACTGAGTGAGGATCTAGAGAAATGGCTGGGAAGAGCAGGAAGTGGGCAGAGGATGTGCATGAGAGGTAGGGAAGATCTGTGCTCAGATACGCATGGATAAACCAAAGGGACCTGAGGAGGCTTCAGCCTCTGTTTCTCTGCTAGCACTGTTTGGCCAAGCAAGCGTGCTCCCACCTCACAGGGAGCTGCTGCTGTCACGCAACTCAGTACTTTGGACAAGGGCCATATCCATTGGGATCAGCCCCAATCTACCCAGGTCCCTCGGCACACCATAAACCAGTTACAAAGAAAGACTTTTGCATTTGGAAGGGCTGAGAGGAAAGAAGATTCATCCTGAGAAACCAGGGTTTTTCCAGCAAGTGAGAAAAGCTGGAGGATCTGAGCAGTATTGTCAGCCCACCTTCATGGAGCTCATCTTTTGTGACTACAGAGTCCACTGGGTGTTTTGTTTTGGGCTATATTAAAAACACTGTGCATTTGCATGTGAAGTTAGTGAAACCTGCAATTGCTTAGAAACACTGAAGGAAAGCAGGGAAGCAATTCACAGAAAATACATCTTAAAAATGTATTAGTATGTTATAGACAGTATTATGGTCTCTGTAAGAGAGTGGCTATTTCATGATGTATACATATTAATCCAATTGTGCTCTGAATGTACTGCATCAAGCCTAAAGGCAGAACTCAATCATTGCTATGAAATAGAGGAATTTTATTGCTGCTTTAGAGACAAATATCATTACAATTATCTTCAGAATAAACATTAACCTCTACACAATAAGGAATATGACTGCAACCGGGCAGTTCGGAGATGAGCATCCACATACCCAGATCACAGCCAGTGGGAAGGGTCAATTCTGCCTTTCTTGTGGCAGCAGCTTAGCTTGTGGATGAGAACAGCAGCTCTACTGTCTAGTCTATAGCAGCTCAGGGCTGTCAGGAGTACCACACAAATATGAGCACAAAGGTGGCTCCAGCCCAGCTCAACACATCAGTTAGCAGTCACTGGACCTTGCACAGGCATCCCACCATGGTAAGACTACCGGCACCTTCTAGCAGAAGTATTAATTCTGTCCACAACTGTGCATGCACAGACTCTTCTGTTTCCACCATATTTTAAATATTGTCAAAAATTTTAGCAAAACTATCAGTTTTTCCTTTGCTGCAAGTTGAAATAAATTGTTATTAATTTTCTTGATACATCTTCAACGTAACTATTAGAGTACTTTTCCCCTTAGATTACATCAAAAGGTCTTGTTTAGTTTTGTTTAGGTAAATTACTCTTTTCTCATATTAATTCCCATGTTCTAGTCTTTCAGTGGTAAGCAATGGTAACAGTTTTATGAAACAAATGTTTAAACAAGAAAGCTCAAAAGTCTTGATATGCTTTTGGGAGCTGAACAATCTCACTCACATAAGTGACAATTAAAATTAAGTAAGTGCCTGAAATCAGTAGAAAATTAAGAAAACAAAGCTGTGTCTCTGTTTAAAAATACAAACAAAAATGTCTTTTGTTCTTCTAAGTAGGGATAAGAAAGACAAACGCGTATACAAAATGAGAAGAGATCTATCTACTATCAATCAATGACTTGTTTCTGTAGGCTTGGTAAGCTCTGACACTGCTGCTGCAGCACAAACACACCATTACTCAAGATTCATTCCTGGGAAACCTACACGGAGAAACACACATTTCGGAATGAAGCACACACTTTTGCTATCGCGTACTGCGGTGTCCATGCACTCACATGCTAGCACAGTGCAGAAAATGCCCTGGGCTTCTGAAAGACTGTGAAAGCTCAGCAGAAGACCCGAGAGGTCCACAAGGTCCCCACTAGGGCTCACTGGTCCAACTCCACTCCTCCTCTGCAGCCACCACAAGAGCCTTCCAGAGAGATGCTGGTGGTCTTGGCACTGATGCTGGTGGTCTTGGCACTGCTCCTGGTGGACAACTGTCTACCTCACACCTGGCTCAGCCTCGGCCGAGGCGAGGTAATGACCAGGCCGACCAAACGAACCCAAGCCTCCCTCCCTAGGGAGGCCACTTTTGATCAGTGTCGAGCAACATATGCAGGCTTGAGCAGGGGGGCATGCAGACAGCTCAGGAAAAAGCGTGCACTGCTGTAACTAAACTGCAGATTAAGCTGAGGACTGCTGTTTCCTAAGCTCCAGATAAGGAGCCTTCTGGAGAGTAAGAAAAAAATGAAGACAAAAAAGAGCAGTAATTGTACTTTTACTTTTAAATGACTGTGAATTTAGGCTCTATTAGGGCAGCGTTTGTCTCCGTTTAAGATAGTATATTTTTCGGCAGAGATCCTCAGTAGGGAAGATGCTTCTGTAGCTAATGGTTTGTTTCGAATGTCTCTGAAATCATAACGTTACCTGCTCAGCAAGCATTTACCTATGAATGAGTATTTGGGCAGTCCTCATGTTATGTCCTTACATAAAAATTGTGATATGGGATCATAATGTACTTAAAGTCTCTTCAATAAAGTCATCCTAATTTTATTGAACTCGTTTACTGCAACATCAGATTTTTCATTTCCTTTGAAACAATTAGTAAAACAAAACTGTATTTATAGGTGTACTAAGAGGCCCAATTTCTTTGAGACATCCAGAGGAATTTAGAGTTCTATTGTGTGACAGTAAAGAAACCACTAAAATCTATTTCTGTTACAGATCTGGACACAGAAGCTTTCACCCTGATCCAGAATAACTCCTATGAGCTGTAATGTGAACTACAGAGACTCCTGTAAAGCACACAAAAACCCCACCAAGAGCCCAAACCTGTGTTGCTAAAAACAAAAGGAATTTTGCCTTTAACAGGAGCAGGCCCCTTGTTTGCATAAAAAGCAACTTGTCAAACAGAATACAAATGCCAAGCTGGTACATTATAGCCACAAGCACAATAGCCCCAATCTTGTTTTTAACTAAGCAAATCCCAGAGAGAGCAGTTTTCCCCCAAAATCTGGGCAACGGCTACAAATTCAATGAATTGGTATCTCAAAGTGTTCACGAAGGATGCAGGGAATTTGCAGAAGGACACGAGCTTCTCATTTCAAAGAGGGAAACTGTACGTTTTCATTAAAAAAAAAATGAGTGGGAAAAAATCCTAACCAGACAATAGCTCTCTTTTGAGTATAAAGTTCAGAATTAGATCTCCCAAGATTCCCGTACGTTAAAAGAAGAACACCGAACAGCGATATAAAAATCCTTCACAAAAAACCAACAAGCAAGGATGAAGCAGTACCCGCCTGGGGGCCAATTGCCTCTCCAGCAGCGGTAAGGCTGTTACTAGGCTTGCAGTACCATTTGTTCCATTACACAATCTCCTGAAGCCTTTTACAGAGAGCTAAAACAACTGCCTGTACCAACACGACACATGGCTTTCCATCCCGACTCTTTGCTAATCCAGACGCTCCAACCATCTTTCTTTAAGATGCCATATGGTTGGCAGAAGCCTGTAGATCTAGCAGCACATCTGCTTGTATGTTACTTCTCCCCTCCAACTCCCCCCTCCACACCACAAAAGAGAGCGCAAATAATTATTTAACATGTAACCAGTTAAACTGCATTTAAAGAGGACGGGGATTATTTAGCTCTAGATATTTGGAAAATATAGATCGCCGCAGAAGATCGTTTGTCTCGCAGTGATTTGAGAAATACAGAGAAACAAAACAAAGAAATGAAAGGCACATGGGCAAAATGATCGCTGCATTTGAATTATTTAAATGACTGCCATTTCAGACCTTATGCCCCAAGATTTATTTCCCACATTAGTGTGCCACTGAAGACGCGACTGAATTTTCTCTCTGCTTTTGTCAGAGGTGGATCAGACAAGCAGGCTAGGAAACTATAATAGACCAAACCATGCTTTGTTAAGCAAGCAGAGTGAGTCTGTATGCTAATGACTCTGCAGGAATACACTGACACACTGATTTTTTTTGGTGTGATGAGCAAAGATTAGTGACACTGTTGAAATCCTGGTTGCACTAGCATGCAGGCATCCAGGTTGCCTCTTTAGAATCCAGACGCTAGGAAGACAGGCTGCAAAAATTATTTTGTTTGTGATGAGTTATCATTTGACCATTTATGACATAATTGACTATTACAGAAAAGAAAATATACACTTTGGAGCCTGAAATTAAAACCAAAAAAAAAAAGACCTAGAACATAGAAAATATAAATATATGTTCCTATAAAGCTCTCGTCAGCCACTCTGTGATAAATAACCATCTCAGTTAACAAAGGACAGGCAGAGATGGAAATGGGTAAGGACAGACGGCACAATTTTGCAATTCTGTCTGCTGAGGGTTTGCAGCACCTTTTGTTCAGAAAACACTATTTCCTTGTTCAACTTTTCATGCATCAGTGAAACAAGACATCAAAGAGATAAAAGATAACAGCTCTACCTCAAATGCTGCTCACATGTACTGTTCATGTCATTATCTGTACAGAGAGAAGCAATACATAGCATAAGGACCATGAAGCACACGTGTATGTTCTAGCATTTTTCAGAGAGAATAGAAACTAGACATGTTGTTTGCTCCAAAGAGTCTCTCCACATCAAGTCTCCATTGCAATGAGAACACAGAACATTCCTCTGCCTTCACAAAACCAGCCTTCCTTACAATGTGGGAATGCTTGTGTTCAGCTAGATCGTGTACAAATTGTTTTTTCCCTCAGGAAACTCTAACTCAGGAGTTAGAGTTCCTAAACAAACAACGAAGAGACTGTGTCCTACCCTCACAGGAAGAGCAGACCACTGTCAAGGCTTTGGTTCAAACCAGCACTTTGGAGGACACAATACTCAGTTTCTAAGCTGTTTACTTATGGCTAATACTTTCCTTCCCTCCCCCTACTCCCGCCCCACATCTTAAGGCTATTTTGAATTTCATCACAATTGCTTTGGATAGTTTTATATAAAAACAAAATTAAAAAGCAACTTTCTCCTCCCATAATTCCACTTTGTTCCCCTCTTTTCCTAAAGAAAATGATGACAGAAGTTCAAAACACACTTGAATTTCAAAATGTAAAATGTGGCAATGTATTCAATGATGTAGCAATTTAGCTCAATTTAAATATGATAGGGCTTGATTTACCAGCTATAATAAATAAAGAACTGTATAGAAGGCCTTTACAGTAACAAGAAATGTTTATAAATAAATACAGATTAAGATTTCAGTTAGTTCTATGCATACTCTTAGAAATTTACATATTACAAAATTAGCATAAAAAAAGTAAAATCAACAAAACACCTACCCAAGCTCTTGGATGATTCCCTTTCAGACATCAAACATCCCTTGTGTGTTTTGCACACATTTCTGATCATTAATTAATTTTTATTTCAGATGTTAATGCCCAGGCCTGGCCCACCTGCCCCAATCTTCTTAGAGGACTCTGGGAGATGAGAGAGAAGTTTTTTTTCAAATCATCTGATTGTACACATTAACTTCCTTTATTTTCCTAGATGGAAGGGTCTTTGCATTTTTCTGAAAGATTCTCAATAAACTCAATAGCACTCAATGAGTCTAAAAATGGCTATTTTATCCATTGGGTTGCTTTGAATAGCAAAGCAATAATGAACCCAGCAGGATGTCTTCTGAACTGATCAGGTCAAGACCAATTGTCTATGACCACGTTTGGTATGTCTCTGAACATCAGCTATGACTGAAGTTCTAGAAGACGATGTGTTTGGATAGCTGTCACACAGGGTCTCTCTCCTCATCCCAGTCCCTCGCCAGCAAGTTCCTCCCTTCCATAAAAGTCTGTGCAAACTGCAGAAACAGCATTTCAGAAACAGAGGGGCTGATCAACAGAGGTCCTTTGCATGTGTGCAACAGGCATTGGATTGAGCATTTCAGAACTGAAATTTACTGTTAATGCAAAAAAGTATGGTCCTAGATTTAGGCCAAGGAAAACTAATATCCTTTATTCACCTGACAAGCAATGGGAAATGACGAAGGTGTGGTGTACATTTAGAGCTTCTCCCTTGACTGCAGACTGTAACTGCACTGCTTTTCACACATGTTCACCCTTAATGATTTCTGACTGAAAATGCCAGTGTGATCACTGGACTGCACTTTAGAATGGATCTGATGAAGAATCCACTACTGTATTTTGGTGATAGCTACAAGTGCAAAAAAAGTGGGTTTTGTGCTTGTTTGGTTTTGGGGTTTTTTGAGGGGGAGTGAGGGGTTAAAAATTTTAAAGAAAAGACAATTCTTATTATATGAAATAATCAAGATTATAAAAATAGGTTTAAAGCTTGTGGTATTTATATTCTAGGTATACCTGAAATGTCTGGAATCAATAAATAAAAATTGTAAATAACCTACCCAGTTTTATCAGTCACTTCATTTGTAACTTGTAACTACAGAATTTCTACAGTAATTTGTAGAAAAAACAGAATGGTTTTCCTCTTTGGAGACAAAGAGAAATGGGGAATTGAAAGCAAAATCCCTTCAATTTGAAAAGGACTACATGGGGATATTAGCAAGGGAAATAATTTCTTCCTTCCTAACTACATGAATGCCCTTAGACATCAAAACAGAAAGCATAGAGCTGCTACACTGAAAAATGTCTACACTTCATACTGGCATTTTTAATTTTGCAACTCTCATTTTGATATCAACTCTAGTTTCTAGAGTCACCATCTAGAGTTCTAGGTGGTGACTTCACGTACTTAATTTTAAGGATACAATAAAAATTGTAGAATCATAGGAAAGAAAATATACCTTGCAGAGAAATTAAGTAATCGGTAAGGTATCTGAAAGATTTCAATTAACATTTCTACAAGTTTCATGGTATTCAAACTATTTTAATGTAATCAGTGTTTATTATTCTAACTCTTAGATATTACCTGATCATATTTAATGATCAGGGTGACTCTTATGAATTGCCTAGGAGCCTACTTTGCTTGTATGAATAAACTAGAAAGTTTTTTGCCTTTTTTTTTTCTTCTAGAAGCCAGACAAGTTTGGCTTTTGTTTATATATTCTAAAGCTTGCCATTAAATTGAAAAAAAAATAAAGGAAATTAAATTGTCCAAGATGTTCTGCAGTACTGAAGTTCCAAATATCTAAAAGTGTCAGCCCTGGAACCATTATTTGGTCTCCCTCATCTAACACACAGAGCTCTTGGAAGCATTCAGCCTCCATGTTCCAGCTTTAACATACAAAGTGCACATGAGCAATACATTCCCTGATAAATTATTCCTTATTCAATAATGACATATAATTTACACATACTTATTTTATTACATACAAGTATTGAGACCTGTTAGTGCAAGTTGCACTTGCATTTATTTCTACAGCTTTGCAGCATTTTGACTTTCAAAATTTTACTTCCAATCTGATGTCTCCTCCATCACACCACTGTTATAATCAAAACTAATAGGCCAAGATAGTCTTCTAAAATTAAACTCTGATTTGAAAGGTACATCTGAACATTTGGGGATCTCTCTTCAGATGCTGACAGGGAGACATGTGAGCGGATGTAGAGAGAATCTGGATATATGGTTCACATATGGGCCTAACAAGAGCAATCTCTTCATATAAAGACACTATTTCTCATGCTAAGTCTGCCTTGTTTTCTAATGTCAGCTGAAAGGAATGCTGGAATCTGGGGCAGCTTTCCGCATCAGAGTCTGTTATTTAACTGCCTGATGTCAGGATTATTGTCTCTTTTCCATAGGACCTCTGTAGTTCGGAGGTTTTGTTTTGTTGTTGCTTTGAGTGTTTTTTGGGGAGTGGGTTGTTTGTTTAAGCCTACCAATGGTACAGCCTGTTAGGAAATCTCATCCTTGCTTATTCTTTCACTCAAAGCACCCTGAAATTATTAAGGTGCCCCAATTGACAAAGGTTTTTTGTTTTTATTTTCTGCAGTGTTGCATTAGAACCTTGAGATTACCACTGATTCAACAGTTACAAAAGAAATTTGGCATTTGAGATTTCCAAGCACTGAGTGTTTTTGAGCACAAGTCCTTCATCTGAGTCTAGATCCAAATACACAGGTCCCAGGCACAATGCCACACTAGTTGTCATTTAGGACTTCCTTTTGTACAGCACAGAACCCAGTATCTCAGCACAAGACAAAAGCAACGAGTAGGAAGAAGTGGAAAACAAATCTTGGTTGCTACGTTAGCCTGTCATGCAGTAAAAGTTTGTGTGAAGCTATATACCATGTGACCCAAAGGCTTGTTTTACTCAGAAACCTACAGTTTAGTTTAAAAAACAAAGTGCAATAGAAAGGAAATCCAGTTGCAAACACGCAGAAGGTAGGACTTGTACTATTGCTTATTGTGGGGAAATCTATTACTTTACCCTGATTAGTGTACAGCTATATGTGAAACACAGACATTTTGCTCAAAGGTCTGGAAGAAAAGCTGCAACCTTCATTAATGCCTACCATTTCACAGCTTTATAGAAAATATCTGTACAGCTTGATTTCCACACAGCACAGGGGTGACCCGAACTCAGCAAGGTGAGGATCTGTACCACAGTGTGGGCAAAACTGAAACACAACACTTGGAGAAGAACTGCCATAGTTCAAAACAAAATGCTCAGAAGTCTCTTCAAAGCTGCCAGAACTCAAAGTATGCAGAGGATTGGAAAATGATCAGAACTCACATTTTATGGATTTAAATAACTGAGGAAAACCAAACATGGTGGCACCTCTGGGTTGTGCAATCCTAAGCAAAAGCATCGAGTGAGAAAAAACACTGGAATAAGGAACAAAAGATGTGAACATGCGAGGCGCTGTCCTGTCCAAGCTTACCTTAACTTAGGGAAAACTCTCTGGGCAAGGAGGTTGAAGGCAAAAGTTGCCTCTTATTGCTGTTAAATTATTTTGCAGCTAAGTCACTACAGCAACAAAGAGGCTTAATGGTTTGCAGCTACCTATGAGTCACAGGGGCTCACAAATAGGTCTGCATTTAGCTCCCCATGCCCAAAAGAAATGAAAGAGTCTTTTTAATTCAGGGTCCTAATTAGGATGATAATTGGAAGAAATCCCAAGCCATCACACTTGACAATAACAACCTGTGTGTTTACACCCAGACTAGGTAAGGTAGTGTACTTTGTTTAGGGTACTTTAAGTCTTAGTTTTCTCATAATATGCTACAAAAACCTATGACTTAAAGTACCCTAAACGAAGTACACTTACCTAGTTGGGGTCTGAACTCTGTTTGAAGTTTCAAAAGTATTCCAGGGCTTTTGAGGGAACTCAGCCAGCAATTGAGGCAAAGATTTCTTCAAAGGATAAAGAGGCTTGATTTTTTTCTTTTCTTTGTTCCCTTTTCTTTTTAAATAAAAGCAACATCTCTGATTTGTGAGCACAGAGTTTTGAAAGGAAGGGAGAAAATACCATTACAAATAGCAAGCAAAGCTTTCAGTTTATGAATCTACTATTTCATCCATGAAATATCCAGGTTGCCTTCATCATCATTTCCAAAACACCACATTATATAAGGTAACAATGGAATACTAGGCTGGTCTGTTTCCCATATTTTTAGTCAGCTCAGCTGGAAAGTGAATACAGGCTATTGCCCCAGGATGAGTGAATAATTTAACTCAAATGCAATTTTGCACAAAGTTACTTTCACAACTGGAAAAAAACCCAAAAAAAGCACGGGTAGTCAGACTCTTTATTAATAATTTTACACCCCACCCCCCCCCCCAAACTAGTATAATCTACAAAGTTTAATTCACAGTGTTACTGTTAAATAAGCGAGGTATAAATCTTGACATTAAAACACCAGGCTTTTCTGTGCACGTGTCAAGAACAATACTGATGCATTACATCTCAAACTGTACTGCACTGGCTTGGGTGAAATCTCTCCTCAAGAGTAAAATTTATGCTGAAGTAAATGCAAGACAAATCCCCAGATTCTACACTGATATTTAGTAGAGGTCTGTTGCATGTGGAACTGGTTTTGATCTCTAGATCATAAACTCCTGGAGGCACAGATCTTCTTTAATTATATGACTGCAAAGCACCATGTGTTTCCATTAAGCTATTTAAATAATAGATTTAATTTGAATTTACATTTGTTGATGTAAACATTACTGACTGTAACATTACCCTCCAATCTGAAGCAGCAAGTCACTGAAGTATTAGGAAAAATTTTCTTCCCATAAAGATTACAAAGAAAAGAATCCTCAAATGTGCTATTGAAAATACAAATGGAAATTAGCTTAATAGGAGAGAAAAAAATCCTGTTCTGCTAAAATTTAAAGATGATATTTTCACACAAATAACATTAATGTCTCAGGTAACCCTCATTTTCAATTCCGCTCCACAGCTATCTGTTGTGTTTAAGGTATTGAATGGATTTAGATGTTTCCAGCAACCAAAGTTCCACTGATTATTAAAAGGAAAGAAAGTGGCATGGAAAGGATCACTCATTTACCTTGCAACACTGCTTTAACAGAAGTGGAACTGGGGGCTCGGCTAGCGAATTTAGCTGTCAGGACTCTAACCAGTTCTGCTTTTTAGTAAAATTAATTTTACCTCTGCTTTTGCATAAATAGTCTCTGTCATTTAAAACTTTGTTTGGGGTAGCTAATCTACATCAAGTGAGACTCAAACACAACAGAGCAGCGCTAGGTCCAGATACAATTCAGAACAGTTCAGAGACAGTTCAGAACATTTTAACACAACAATATACTGTAAGCTTTGCACATGCACTATTAATAGAAAAAAACCCCAACCTAGACTGTTGCTGAACGAAAGGGATTTCATTTCATTTCATGGACTACCTGTGAGCACTTAAATGTTTTGTTCCGATTTCTCTGTTTAGAAGAAACGAGGCAAAAAGAAACACATTTATTACCATATAGGTGGAATGTGTTGTTCAGTTTATGTCATGTTGCTATTAAAAAACCCAACAACATATCAAAAAAAATGTGTACTTTCAAATAGCAGAGCTTGCCAGTTATATCATTAGAATGTCTAAGCACAAATAACAACAAAGTCAAAAATATGCCAAAATAGAGGCAGCTGAAAGTAGGAGCAACAGCTAAAATAGAGTAAAAAGTATTAATATTCTGTAAAGATTGTATTGGCTTTTGGTTTTGATTGTGCAACTCACAAGCCAACTGAGCAAACAAGTAAGTTGCATGAAAAATTTTGAGGAAGCAGAGGGTTTTTTTTCACTGTGTACATACCAAAACTATTTTTTTTTCAGAAGATCCAGAAATCTTCAGAACATTTTTATCAGGAAACACTCCTTCCACACGTAGTGTGGAGTAGGAGTACCTAAAATTACCTTAAACCAAGAAAAGCAAAAAGTAAAGAGAAAAGAACAGAAAACAGCACTGTAAGAAGTCTTTTTCTTCTTTTGCCTTTGAAGAAGTGTTTTTCTTCCATATTACTTAATGGATTTTTTGTCTGGTAGTATGTGATCCCCTCTAACCTATTCCTTCTTCTCCTTTTGTCCTTACACTAACCTGTAGAAGGAAAGAGTGGAAATTCAGAGCCTTCTGTCTGATCTAAAAACACGTAGGCAAAAAAAAAAAATCTGGACATAAGTAAAAAAGATGATGGCCAGAAAAAAACAAATGAGTATTTGAAGTGCTAGATGTGATAAAAGGAAACCTCCTGATTCAATCCAGATCACCACAAACAGTCCCAAGAGTGGGAGCATAGTCAACACTGTAGGTGAAGGATCACCTGGAATTCACATAATCTTGGATTTTTTATCACATCATCAACAAATGCACGTACTTATGGTAAAGCACTGTGGACTGCAAAAAAAAGTGTAATAAATATGTGAAAAGCCCAAGATTGACAGCTTTCTTAATACATTGCACATGGGAAAGACAACCGCTGTAACTTGTTTGCTCTTGATCCTGCCCGCTCCTCCATTCCTAATTCTCATTTGCGCAAACCCTTTAAGAAGGCAAAACCCTTTGTAAAACTTGAGTTTCCTTCAGATATTTGCAGCGTTGGAATTATGTTTGGAAAAAATGCAGTCAATCTGTCAAATTTGTTATGCGTGAAGGTACAAGGCCTCCCACATGAACTTACAGCAGCTACCTAAATGATTCTAACAGAGGCTAACCATTTCCAACATGCAATGCAGAACGAAAACAAACATCTCCTTTGGGGGTGGGGGGGTATGAAGTTTACGTGTCTTGAAACATGAAGTTGGTAAATGCACACGTTCCATCGGATGTTGAACATCTTCCTTTTACTGCAGCTGATTTACACAGCTGTATACAAAACTGGATGACCAAGCCATAGGCACTATTTTTAAAAGGTAAGCTCTGACCTTAGTAGGACTTTCAAGAATAGCACAACTTATTTACCATAAAAGCAACTGTTCCAAGATGGCCCTAGTACCTGGATGTTTACTGCAGTATTTCAGTGACCTACGAAGTGTTCAGACAAGTCTGTACCACTACTCTTTCAGCCAAGCCTGAAGGGAGGCAGAGGGGGAAATGCCTTTACATATGGTGGAGTTCTTGAAGAACTGGGCTTCCTTTAAAAATAATGCCGTCTGTCTTTCTTTAAACTGAAACATCAGAGTACTAGTTCTGGTGCAGTAGGTATGTTACCAGCTCCTAGATTAGAGGAGGACTAAACACCTTCCATCTCTGAGATGGTAACATCCTTATTTATATTCATCCTACTGAAGAAAACTAAAAATAATATTTCACAACCTTTGAATATATTTCAATTTAGTGTCTATAAAGAGAGAAATTCTGATATTCCTGTAAATGTGAAGGATGAATGCAGACTTGGTTTTTGCCACAGAGTACTGATTTTACATATATTTACATGAAAATCATTGTGTATGCTTTTCATGTAGCAGTACGTTTCTTACTAATATTACAAAAGGCTTTGTTTCTTTTGATACAGCTTGAAAACAATCCTGTATACACTGAAGAAGCTAGTGACTTAACATCTTTTTTCCCCTTCTCTACCTCAATACAGAACACCAAAAATCAGTATTTCAGTAGTAGTGAACTCCATAAAGTGCTTTTTTCAAAATGAACTTCCTACTTGTAACATTTAGTTTAATTTTATATTGAGATAATGTCAGTGTCCACTAGCGTTAACTTCATCTGTTATTTTCTTTGTCAATAAGAGCATCTTCTGGGTTAGGACAAACATGGCTTTGTTCACCTTTACCTAAGACAACATCAGTTTGGAAGCACTAGTCTTCAAAAATTAACTTTCACGGAAGATGGAACTATCCCCAAATATATGTCAGAGTTAACCTAGAAAGAGCTTCCCAGGTTCTCCTACAAAAGACTCAGAAGCATTTACCAGCCATACAAACACAGTGTTGATGAATATAGTCTTCTCTGAGATGGGCCACACAGAACACAGTAACACAGTGAGAGGACAATATATCCAATATGGAGCAGTCAAAACTCTTCTCTTAGTAGAGCTGCCATAGGATTTCTAACACTTCAGCAGAATAGAGGACTTTTTTTAAAGTTGTTTTATTTTTCTGAAAGACTCAAATATTGTATATTGCACAGCACTCAATTTATTCACGGCACAAATGTGAACTATTATGCAGACCTTACTGGGATTTGTATCTTTTGTTCCAGAAAGCCTGGAATTTCAAACGCGAGCCTTGGGTAACTAACCACCAGTCTAATTTTGAACAACAAACTCAATGAAGGCGTTGTGTTCAGCTTCAATATACATTTTTTCATGTCAACAAAAGAGCAAAGAGTAAAGGGGGGTGTAGATGACCATTGCCTCACAGTGATCATTATGGTGTCCTTCCATTTTCAAAGTGTCACATACAGAAATGTTGGTTTTAATTTCCAAGCTGTATCATCTTACACAATTATATACTCCTTACAAAATGAGAAAATAACTATACCTTGGTCAGGTATCTCAACAGGGCACTATCACAAGTAACTGCCTGCTACAATTAAACTTTTTGGCATGAAATCTGGAATTTTTCGTACTATATTCCAGTTCAGTGGCTTCTGCTTTTCTTACTCACTACCAATTTCTCTGAACCTAGCAATGTCAAGAGGTCAACAATCACAGAACACATCATGGAAGTATGAGTGACCCTATATTATATCTTCATTTTCCCCCTTCGATCATCCCTTTATTTGACTGTATTTCAGTAAATTATCCATGTAGTTTTTATTTTGACAGCTCTCTTTACAGCAGTAAAACAAAATGTGTGCATTGCAAATGGCAAAGATTCAAATTTCAGCTATGTTTATCCAAAATAGCACTGAACTGCTTCTGTACTTATGCTATACTGCCTACAGCCTTACGGAAGGGGAGACAGATGGGATGAATTTAGCAGGGAAACAGCTGTGGCTTGAAGAAGAGACAAGCAAAAGTTTTGCTATCAGGCTTCATTATGTATCAAGGTACCAGTAAAATGTGTATCCGTAAGGCAGCCAAAAAAGTGTTTTTCATTTGACTAGTGATAATTACCTTTCCTCAACAGCTGACAATGTTCTAAGCAGCATTAAATAGGTATAATAATTAAGCGATAATATAAGACAGGCAGTGCCTTGCTGGGGATTATTGCTTGCCTCAGGTTTGTTGCGAGGCACAAGGCTGAAGGGTGAGTGACTTCAGCCACCCGAGAAATGCAATAATCCCCCAGAAATGCAGTGCCTGCAGTGCCTTTTTGCGATTAAAAATTGAAATTTAAAAAGGACATGATGTTAGACACATTTCCTGTGGATTTTATTGACGTGGGTTAACATTACAGAAAGTCAATGAAAAAAATTCAGTTTCTGCCCAGCCCAGGAAAGCCCTTTCCCATGTGCATTTTATTCATAAAACTGATTTGCAAAGCACAAGTATTTGCATCATCTAACACATGTGTGGTAAGGCACAGCAGATTACAACAGCCTTTATGATGGTAAAAGTTAAAGTGCTTTTAAGTCACATGCCTCCAAACATTTATTCTTTGCAATTGTTTGTGCTTTGTGTCACTTTACAGACAAGCTTTTTTTAGTTCTGAAACTGTGTGTGTATATATATACACACATATATATGTATTTTTTATTTATACACACACACACACACATACATGTATAAAAGGTCAGTCACTCAAGTGATCCAAGCAGAGGAAAAAAACCCTCAAAAACCCACCCAAAACCCTAAAAGTTGTTTTTGACTACATGTAAGTCACATAGCTAAAACTAAGGCTAAGCCCTTGGTAGTGTGGGAAGTGCTAGTGTAGCACTCCAAAGGATTGTACTGCTTTACGTAAGCGGAGAAAAGATTACAGTAATTTCAGCCATGCCACTGAGACCACCTTCTGAAACAGGAGACCTGGAAGTATTTAGCAACTTTGACTCGAATCATATCAACATTCTAAAGACCACTCAGGTTCAAGTCCTAAGTAATGAGATATCTTACTGGGCATTAGGATGTATTTCCATATGTATAACTAAAGGTGGAATCTGGCTCTCTGAGGCTAAAAAGGACTTTAAAAAAAAATATCTCATTTCCCCTTTCTTCCACGCATGTGTGAATTGACTGTTCACAAAGAACAAGTTAAACAAACACAGAACAATTTATTACCCTTTTCTATTTCTTTCATATTTTCTATCATCACTAGTTTATTTCAGACCCAAACTGAGAAGCCCTGAGCACACATAATGCTCTCTTTAGTACATTAGGAAATGTAGATACTAAGTAGGTTTTATCATACTGTCTTTCCTTATAGCCACTTCCACAATCTCTACTTCATTACAACTTCACTGATTAGCGGTTGAGGGATAACAGATTTAAGAAAGCATTTCCAGAAACTAGCACAATGCCTGTTACTACTAAACTACTACCAATTAGCACTATTGCAAGGCACAATAAATGCAAATTTTTAGTATTTAATTTTTTAGGATAGCAATTTTTTTTTAGAGTGCACACAGAAACTGATAAAGAAGATGACTGGAAATCCAGAAAAGAACAATAGTTTAAGTTAGACAAGAAATAGGCAAAAGAACATTCTATCTGTTTTAGAGAACAAAACCAGTGGAAAAATCACATAATGTATAAACAAGAACACTTCCAATTAGTTTGAAAGATGGAAAACAACCATGAAGGGAAAAACCCTCCATCCTTAAGTGAAACATTAGTTATGGACCTACTGGCACAAGACACATCAAGGGTAAACATTCAAAGATTTAAAAGCAGGTTAGACTTATATGTGAAAAATGAGAGCATCCACAGTTAGATGAACTTCCACAGGAGCAGGACTGGACCCTGAGGAAACAATCAAAACACTGAAGTTATCAGGAAAAAGCAGCTTTCCAATGGCTTTGCAAAAATTTACTCACTATATTAAAAACATAAATCGTCATTAATTTGGGGTCTCCTTTTACAACAATAACCTTGAAAACAGGCAGGTGCATAGATTTTATTATGAAGCTGCTAAGTTTTCATGACATGCTTGCAATGCTGCTTAAATGTTATTCATCTGTCTTCATTTTTGGTTCCCTGCTATATGGGAAGGAAAGATTTTAAATAGCCTTAGTCTGAAAAATCTCAGTTATACACAGAGATCAAAAGCGGAAGGAAATCTGCTAGTGCTTAAAGTAGTTTGCCAAATGGTTTAATAGTCAGATTTTACTATTATTGTGAGTTCACGTAAGGCCCAATAGGAAGATCCCAATTACTGTTAAATATCCCAACTAGACATTTGCTGCTGAACTACTGCATAGTGTAAGTCTCACAGTGGCTATTTGCAAACTTGTTTTTTTGTAATGTTCTGACCTATCACAAGGATATCCACAGAAACACAGTACAGAAAAATGAACTTTAAAAACGCAGATGCAACACAATATGGAAGAAAGAAAACATGGTGAGTATAACAGTCAGGGATTTCAATAATTTAATTTTTTAGATGGTATAAACAATCAAGACTTGCTAAAGATTGTTAAACGGTGTAATTTAGTGTTTTTCTAGGACAAACATAGGGAGGGTTGTCCTCCAAGTTTACACCACATTGGAAAAGCTATTAAAGCGGGTAGAAACTTTTATTCTGTAGGTCTGGATAAATTTTATCAGATAACTTAAATGAACTGCGACATGCTTTTTTGGTGCTATTTCTTGCCATTAAACAACTACAGTTTTATGAACCTGTCAGCAAATGAACACTTTGATCCAGCCTGCTCACTTTATATATCACAGCACTGGGGAAAGGGGGGAGGAAAACTGGTCCATGACTACTGCCATGGACCAGAGGTGCTACTACAAGGCAAAGCAGAAGATATGGTAGTGATTAAGGGGTAATTGGTGGATTAACACAAGAAGGATCACGTATTACCACCAGAAGCAAGCCCCTACAAAAATTAAAACAACTGCAGGTTTGCAGCAAACATAGGAGAATGAAATGAGGTTTCACTGGAAAACGATGGATAGACTTCTCTCCAACAATGCACATCTTTTTTTCAGCATCACTGTGAAGATCTGCATAGGGCCAAACACTTCTAGACTTGCCATTTCAAGGAGAGTCTGGGCTGAGCTGTCAAAGACATCACCTTTATCCACCTCCATTTTAGAGGAGAGAATCAAGAATTCTTCGTTAATGCTAAATTAACATTTAAATTTGTAAACCAACAACTGTGCTGACAACAGAAAGTAACAAGAACAGCCTGGAACCTTATGTTGTGCTGTTTTATGTCACACATATTTCAGGGCTTCTTACATTCCCAGTAGACAAGAACACAAGCTTACTATTAGTGAGTTGAAGGCTTTGACTCCCAGGAGTTGATGGCATGAATAAGAACTATCCCAGTGTCTGTTTTGGAGAAGGCAGAGTACATCAAAGCAGTAAAGCAGAAGATATTCTCAGGAGTGGACAATTACCAGACTCTTAGCAGAGGGGGTGTTAGTCAGAGTGTTGATAGCCGTTCAACACAGAAACAAGCAAACCTGGTTATTTTCCTACCTAGCTTTTCTTTGAGGCATTGACTATCCCCCAAGTTTATGGTATCTCTTTCCCAGATATTATTCTCCATTTCCTAAAACACTGAAACTGTGGTGGCCAGCTGTCTTGATGTGCAAAGTGAACACAGACACTGTTGTTTTCCCCTCTAAACCTTCTTCCCCACATCGACTACATTGTTAAGTCATCAAATCAGATGCAGCATTAACTAATCCTAAAGGTAATTCAGACAATTATCAGCCCCTTAATATAAACTCAAATGCATGAAAAGCCTACAACAAATTTTGAAGGAAAAAGAACATATAATGACATGAAGGTAAACGGAAAACACGAGGAACTGAAACACAAGTTACATCAAGCAGATTCTGTCACATCAATCCTAAATTCTTTAACAGCTGATTTTTTGATAAAGGAAATGCAATAAATAAATCTTACCTACATTAACTTCAGCAAAACATAAATATCGTGCCCCACCAGCAATCGTTAACTAAGCTGTTGTTGATAACTGACTGACTCAAAGAGCACAGACGACAGGAACAATTGAAGGTGAGGAAGAATTATAAGTGGATTTCTTCAAGTTTAAACAGATTTTTGAATATTTTGAATTATGACTCAGCACAAAAAGGGGGAGTGGGCTGATAAATTTAAGAGATGTCATCAGCTTAGAGAAGGTCTGGGATACTGCACAGAAAGAAACAGATGACTCAGAAGATTGGAACATCAGAAAAAGGATGAAATTTTATAGCACAAAGTCTTACACAAGGGACTTGTCACATTCTCAGTTCATAGCAAAAGTCTCTGCTAACAACTTGAATTTACTTGGGAGGAAGAGGTCCTGGATGCACTTCTTGGATAGAGAAGGATTATCAGCTGCCAATATTATGCAGCTGTCAAAAAGGCAAACATGATCGTAGGATCCATCAGTCAAGGCATTTAAAGTAAATACATTAATTCCACCATCTGAGATATTCAAATGCCACCATCCACACCCTGTAGACAGCTCTGATTGCCCATATTCAAAAAGATCAACAATCAGAAAACTGAGGGAGAGCTTATTGCAAAAAGAAGAACAAAAAAGGAAGGCTTCACTTATTAATCAGAAGTAGGACTGAATAGATACAACCATTGTCTATAATTATCTGCATTATCAGTGCAGATAAAATAAAAGCAGAACAAAAGAACTACATAACCTAATTTTGTCTCAAGGACAAGTAGGTACAAGCCAAGCACAAATAAATTCAGACCAAAAATGAGAAGGAATTCAATCAGAAGACCAGTGATGCTGGAAACAATTGTCCAAGTTGGAGCATCAAGGACTAATGACTTTTACAAAGGAGCTTAATAAATACTCAGAGGAGTACATATATAAAATCTATATGTATAAGTATAAATATTTTATACACACACACACACACATTTAGGGATACCTGCAGTAGAGGAACACAATACTCCGTGACCTAGAATACATCTTACAGAAAATTACTAAGTTCCCTAAATATCTATCTGAAAATTTGGTATGGTATTTTCCTCAGATTGTCATTTGCTTCTTAAGAAGAGTAACAACTTATTTGCATACTATTTTGCAGTGTTGTCTGAAGACCCTGTATTTCACTTGGTATACATTTTCAGGTTTTCTAACAACTAAGATAATTTTTGCTTTATGTGTCTATTGTTCAACAATCAAAAATTAAGTAATAGTGATAACCCCAAATTCTGGACAGAGCTGAGAGTTTTATCTGGCTGCACTGTGATGCTGACACAGTTACCACAAAGCTCTCTACAAACTCCCTGCATGAAAGGCTACACAAACAAGTCAGTCTCCAATTGTTACAGCAATCCTGTTAAACTGGAACCACACTGAAGATACGTAGGTATGAATTATGATGCTCAGGAAAAACTGGAGCCTACTGCTCTTCAAACATTGAGGCAACTTTAATATCAAAGATGTTAAGGACACTACATACATTAATCTCTATTTTCAATACAAAAATTAATGCATTTTAAACTAAAAAGCTGCAATACAATGCATTTTTAGTCTATAATTGCATTTCAAAACAGTTGACTGGTCTAGTAAAAAGATAGTAACAATTGTCTCACTGTTACTTCAAAAAAATACTAACCTATCAGTAAAATAAAAACAAGGAAGACAATATATTCAACAAAGCATGAACTGGAAAAAAAGAAAAGGTCTTTTAGACAATGATCAAAACTGAGTAATTCCACCTATCCTAATATCTTGAAAACACACAAAAAATGTACACAACGTTTAGGCAGCAAATGTAAAATTTTAAATGCAACTTGATTGCTCCAGTCATCAAGAAATAATTTTAATCAATTGTTCTATTACAGATTTACCAAAGAAATACAAAATCTCTATTCGGAAGTGTAATAGTGACAGCAAACCAGCTATTGTGATTTTCTGTATCAGTTACTTGAAACTGCTGGTATAGTCTCAATATATATGTGTCACGATTCTCATATATATGTGTTTTCCTATACACACTTGATCTCTCATATACTATCACTTAGTAATAACAACAGAAAATATATTTAATAGTAAGAAAAACCTTTAAAATCATCATGAAACTGAATGTCATGTTTTCTCTCTAACTCCTTGAGTGTTCATTTAAGAATCCATTTTAGCTACTCTTCCAGATAAGCTTATCCATAAGAATCATACATTTCTCCATAGGTAGAAAACATACACAATTTGTCACATGTTGTGCTATACAGACAGTTCTGCTCAGTTGCTGCACTACACTAGAATGTCTGAAGGGGAAGACACCCCAGGTAGTTGGCTGCAGACACATCTCAGCAACATGGCACGTAGTTACGATTTGACACATATAGTCTTTATAAATCCAATGTCTATGAAGTCAAACAAATCTCCTTCTTATTTATAGTAACAGGCAAGAGCAGATCTTTGCCGTCTTGTTACACAGATGGTTGTAACATTTTTATAGTTAACTTACAACCACTGATGCCTGAGGAATAGACACACATCTGCCCCAAACTGCCAGTCCTGTAGGCTCTTCTTTTTAACTTTAGCTACCAAAATACACTCGAAATACATGTAACACCATCACCCCAAAAAAGCTACCACAACAAAAAGCCCCATACAGATTTGCATAAAAAGTATCATTATTGTTAATGTGACACAGATTGGACAGTGATCACACACACATTACAACAAAAATAACAGTGATACCAACTCTAACCACCAAAAATGAAGTTTTAGAGAAAATTCATAACCCCAGATCCCATATACTGAGCTTTATTTGGAAAAATGTTTGGAAAAAACTCATTAGAAGATTCTAAATTTATGTTCTATTAAAAAGATTTTGAAAGAGTCTCATACTTCATGCAAACTACTGTCCATATGCTCTTTTTTGCTGCTTGATAAAAAATAAAAGCATGGCTGGCTTATCTTGAAAAAAGGAAAGAGATTGCCTAGGTTTTTCTTCTCCTACTTGAAGACACTACTCCATACTTGCTGTATTTCCACACATCATCTGGGTCTTTAACAGGAAACGCACACAGAAAAAAAGCTAGCTATATTAAATTAATGAAATGCTTCCCATTTTAGACACCGGCTGTCCGCAGAAGAAATTCTCTAGAGAGATGACTTACAATCAAATGCTTGCTTTATGAGGAGAAGAACAGACACAGAAATGCAAAGCTGTAATTGAACCTTGCACCTACAAGAGTTGTTAACTAAGTTCAGTGAAAGCTTAGATAGCCTGGTGAAATCCTGACCCATGGGTAAATTCTGACCCAGCTTGGGCAAATATTACTTGTTCATAAATAGGTACTATCAATAACAGATCTAGGTAGATTCTTATCTTCTTCTCTCGCTCCTCAAATCGGAAGAGAATAGATCTTACAAGAAAGTGGATCTGCATTTACAGAACTGGTCTAGCTACAGAGGTGAAAACACATGCCTTGGAATTCAGTTTGAAAACAGATAAAGGAGAGAATGAACCAACATTATGTGTACAGTTACCCAATTAATTTGATTTTGGATTGTCCTTCTTCTGGAATCTATTTATTTTTTTGCTGAGTGGAGCCCAGAAGGAAAACAAAAAGGTAGCTTATCCTTTTACTTTTGCTACATATTCTTTTTATTCTTGGCTAGTTTTCTATCTTTATACCTGCCTTATAAGAAATTCTATACTTTCTGCTATCTGCTAATTTCTACTATGAACATATTCTACAGAATGGGAGTCTGAAGAATTTAATAATAATATTTGCTTTGACGCTGAAAATCTGTATCAATGTGCTCTTTGCCACACCACAGACAAGAATTTATTTCTCAAAGATTCAGAACCATAAAGTCACACATGCTGACCACCTCACTTCCAGTGGCACATCAGTGATTCTATGTTACATTAATTAATACTTTTGAGATAATCTACTTAGCTAAAAAAAAAATCACTGTTTAGAATGAAAAGTACATAGCTGCAAAAAGTATCAAACCAAGAATAAATCAATGTTAAAAAAATAAATCATACATGTATCTAAAGCAAAGATCCACAGGTATGCTAGATTAATAAATGAAATGAACACCTCTTCATAAGCTCCACTGCAGTCTTGCAAACTGTACATGTTTCAATTCCAATTTGTCTCAATAGCACGCGTCAACTGTGTAATTTAGATCTACTCCTTTTAATGACATATTTCACTGAACAAAACACATGGAAAGGGGTGGATATTTGCATTACATTAAAAAGGCTGATTCAAAATCATCTTTAATGATTGCAATTCAAAGTACTCTCTTCCTTTAAAACCTGCTTATATAATTTTGGACTGTATTCATTTGCAGCACATACTCAGACACATAGATAGATAGGAATGGCAGAGTTACCTTGTTCACTTTCAGGAATGAAACTGTCACAACTGCCAAAACATTGTTGCTCCAAAAGAAATTCTAGTTCATCGATTAGATCTTGCTCCTTCCACAAAACAGTTATATCAGGGCCTGTCATATTCTAGCAGAACACAAGTAGTGACAGATATTTCTTCTTAAACAGATACCAAAATTCCTTTTTATTAAATGCAAATCTTAGGTCCCAACTTCAGACAAAATAATTTTGAAACAAGGAACTTTCTGAAGAGTCAAAATAACAACCGCTAGAAAATTAGGTAGGAACCCACTTTGAAGGATCGTGTTGCAAAAAGACCAGTGCTGTTTGTAGCTGCATACAAAGGGGAAACATAATGTGTTAAGAAGTAATCACCCTCAATATTATTTTTCCCGTGATTATAGATATATGAGCAATAGATGAAAATTTGAGGTAAAACACATTATTATTTGTTGTGCTCCCTTTACTAATTATCATATTCGGATCTCTATTTTCAAAATCAGAAGAGAAAAATCACTATTTTTATTTGATGGAAGTCCTTCAACATAAATACAAGGAATGAGGAGATTTATTTGATGTAGTAGTTCTACTTTCTGCTTTTCTTCACCTAGATCTGAATACTTCATAGCCAATTTATAGCATTTGGGAACTGATACTGAAAATCTATTACAGTTTTCACATGGAAACTAAAACTACACTACACTGAATTTTTAAAGCAGATTATTGTATCAGTCCTGTCACTTATTACCTGGATTTTAAATGAATATAGTGCAAGATCATAATTAAAAATATGTTGAGACCCCTCTTAAAATCCTGGTAAAGCATACTGTTCGTGATTTAAATACCTGCTATTCTCTGCCATATTTACATATTCTAAAATATTAAATAAGACAAATGCCATCACTGTCCTGTTTTCTCTCTTCATTGTCTGCAAGACAGCAGCAGAAGGTAAGGGACTGTCTGCAGCATGACCACTCTGTTTTCAAACCAATTTTTGTTCTGGATTAACGCTTTCAATCTTTTCTAGTATATCATCCTTGCTGCTGCAGCAGAGAATGAACAACATTTTTCAGTAGATCTATTTGGTTCTGGTAGAGGAAAGATTGTCCTAAAAACTTAAAAAATAGTCTTAAATTCAAATAGGTACTAATAATCCTACAGGAGAACAACTAGGAGAAAAAAAAAATTAATTTTTTTTCTTCCTACAAGTAACCTCAAGTTCTCAGTGCGTGTCCCCCACGTGCTAAGAATGCACCACAACTAAAGAAACCAAAAAAGGGAGGTAAAATGAATGGAAAGATTATGTGGTCACATAGATTAGGAACACAGTCAGAGCATTTTGAACTTCTTTGTACTCTGAGCTCTAAAAGATGATGACATTCTTGGGTTACAGAAAAACAGGATGAGGGACAGAAATCTGAAAAGTAAGAGGAAAGAAAAGGGTCTGAAAGCCTGAAAAGAATGCAGGGAAAGCTTGCAAGAGACAAGCTGATATGGACAGAGAATGAAGAGAGGGCAGCAAAAAGAAATAAATTCAAAAAAAATGAGCATACAAGACTATCTGCTCTAATACATGCAAGCTCTGTTCCTGTTAGGTGGTCAGTGGTCAAAAAAAGCAAACAGAAGTTTCCTCAGACAGGACTACCTAGTCAAAACGAAGTTAAACTGTGTTTTGCTTTTCACTACTGACAAGAAGTAGCCTGGCTGATCGGGTTTGCAAGAGTTGCCTCTTGGCTGTCTCCCTAATTTATTCTCCACCTCCCCAGTCATGCCTAAGGTCTTTCCAGTGCTCGTTGCACTAAATTATGGAGTGGAAAACAGAACAAGAGACCATGGATGAACTTTCTGGTACCCAAAAAGAGAAGTCCGCACAGTGATCTTTAAGGCCATCTAATACAAATTGCATCACAAGACGTTAGCAGTCTGGACACTCTGGCCAGAACAGTCAACTGGTATCAGTGGAAATAACTCATACTAGTCTTGCTGTAGCTGCTCTCAGCTCTACCTGGGGAAATTGTTGCTTCTCTGAAAAGGCTAGCGGTGCCTGGAAGCTCTCTGGTTACTAAGATCTTCAGTAAGATTTGTCTATGTATACTTTTATGTAAGTTAAATATTACAGAGAAAGGTAAGATGGTAAAACCAAAAAATAAACCTTTTACATGGCGTAATGGAATCCACATCTGTACCCTACATTCACATTACTGAATAACCTCCTTTCTCCTTTCTCCCCTTGCCCTCCCCCCTTTTTTTTTTTTAATATGGTAAGACAATTCATCCAAGTTAGAGCAGAGAACAGCCGAAGCAGCCCACACACATATGTACTAGGCTTAAATTCTTTGGAAGACTATGTTGTTCAAGCTTTCCTTTTATTTATCCAAAATGGCACAAGCAAAAGATGTTATAAAAAAAACTTGACAGAATGCTTGGGGAGGGAGAAGGGGTGGTCATTTTCATAAGGAAAGTATATTACTTTTAAACAACGTAGTGTCATTTTTATGTTTATAACAACACAACAGGTACAGTAAAGCATACCACATACTGACAGATTAACGGGACCCCTACCTCGACTTCATCCTCTCATGCATTCTCCCATGCTGGATACATTGTTGGTCCAATTCATCATTCCTTTTCTGCATCTTCTCCAATCTGCCATGAAGATACTCTTTTTCCTGACTAAGCTGGTTCACTTCAGATCTACAGAAGTAAAACACAGTGATGATGGATGTTGTCAGATTTCATCCTGCAGCGTGCCATCAATATGTGGCTTCAGCACTTATAAAATTTCATACATGTATATGTAATGCATAAACAGGCTATTACTAGAACTTACAGAAACAAAACACTTTTTCAAATAATCTTAAGACAAAAGAACATGATGCTGAAGGGTATCTGGTAAATATGCCAATGGCAATCACTCAGTCATAGGTTGGCTATGCTAATTTAAACAGGCTTGTCATTTGGCATTATGTGTTGATGTTAAATAAGATCAATAAATGTAAATTCATACTTGTTAAGCAAAAATTTTGCCAGCATTTTGAAAGCACATTTCAAGTTCTTTATTAGTAAAAGCTAACATCTAATTTAAAAAATTGCTACTAAAAACTTGTTCAACGTTTGCTGCACTGTACAGGTTGAACTCTGAAGACTGGTACTGTTTGAGAAACGTTATTAACCTAATGTGCTCAAAATACCACTATACAGATTAAAAAAAACCCCACACAACACATTAAGAGGAAAATTAATAAAACCTTAAGAAACAAGGGACAAATCATACAGGCACAACCTAATCTACATAAAACTCAGCACAGCCTTTAAGAAAATTAGTCACTTCTAGCAATTCTTATTCTTCACGGGTGAGCAGAGACACCAGATCCATGAATGACCTGGGACTGCTACTTGCTACATCTCTAACCATCAGCCCATGGAGAAACAGGCATGAGCTGTTTCTTAATATCAGGAAAAGATCTCAGATTAAATTGTGATAAAATATACATTATGCACTTGTACAGTTTAACTCTTTGGAAAAGGTTAATGAGAACATGTCAGAATCTGCTATACCATCAGAAAGTAAGAATCAAAAGCAAGCAAATTTGTTTTATGGCATCTGCCACTCCAGATCTTGAGGTTAAAAAGCTTCAGAGATATCTTTAAATCATAAACTTAAATATGCTGCAGTTACAGTGGAAAGATACTTTACCTTCCTGGCTGTTACAGAATGCAACAGCAACTGACATTCTGAAAAATACAACAAAGTGCAGGGGGGAAGGAATACTCCTCCCTCAAAAACATGTCGTTACATTGACAAGTCAAATCTGGAAATGACAACATAATCTTTTCATGTTTAAATAGAAAACAATACATGGTATCATCTGTGAATCTAAAAGAACTTAGCAAGGGAAACTTTGGAAGAAGACCGTATGTAATTGAATTGAGATAGAGAGTGACAGTTCTATTAAGGAACATCGCTGACAAATACATCAGAATCGTGCTGATGTATTTGTACATCAAACTCAAATGCACAAGAGTTTCCTGGCTGGGTACGTAACAGTTAGCAGGATGTTATAGAAAGGTAACCGAAGCGGAATTGTTACACCCATCATTGAACAGAAATACTAGTAACTTCTATGTCAGCATTAACCAAGCATTGTCAGTTGGACCAACTGTTATCACACAGTATGAATGCAGTCTGTACTTGATACTGATACTGTCAGAAAGACAATCAGCGGATAAAAGCGAAGGTTCAGTGCAGAGGAACTCGGAAACCTGACGTAACAAAGTCAGACCGAGTGGTAGCAGGGACTACATTCCTTTTTTGTCAGCAAAATGCAACAACAGCATTCGCCATGTGTGAATACTGTAAATTCTCACGTTTGTAGGGTTTCCCAACTGGGAGATCCTGCTTCTTTTTCTGTATTTATATGTGCCTGTCTCATTCACAGAAACAGCAGAAGCCAACTGTCAAGGTGGCAAAAAACGAAGTTTTAAAGGGACTTATTAATCTCCAGCACTTTTGAAGGTGCTCAAAGCCTTTCTGGAAAGATCAAGGGATTAAAATCAATCAAAGCCAAAATACTACTGAAAATTACAATTAATGAAACAAAAGAAAGCACTAAATTCACTGAAAACATGAGCAGCATGATCTCTAATCTTTAAAACACAGCTCTAAATGCTCGATGCTTCCAACCACATTACTTGCATTCTCTTCTCCTAAAATTACAGTTGAACTCAGCAGAAAAAAAAAATACAAAAAATTCCAGTCAAAATATTTACACAATGCCCCTTCCAAGTAAATATCTAAGCATCTGAACACCCAGAGTCAAGTATTTCATTACACTGAAATTTTGGAGGACAGCACATATGAAGGGCAGAATGCCTATTAAGGTCAATCTTAAAAGGTCCACATGTCTAAGCGTTAAAGAGAGACCACGGATCCCAGTACAAGACTGCACACCAAGAGTCTTCATTATCACCTGACAAAGATCACCGGTAATTACACTTCTGCAGACTCAGGCAGTCATGTTAATGTATCTGTGTGTGCTTCTGAGATCTGATTGACACAAAAGACCTGTATGAAAACAGTATTATTTTGAAACTACACAGAGCAAAGCTACAATGTCATATGACGTGAAAATGTAAAATGTATGCTTGTAAGTAGATGGGTAACTGATTTTGCCAAATTTAATTTACTCGTCACTATATTAAAAATATTTGATAATGACTGGGAGAAGAACAGGGACAACAACAAAAAAACCCAACCCCTCTAATACTTCTGGATCCATTCAACTACAAAGAAACCCTCAGTTCCAGATTTTTTTCTACCATCCTTGCTGGAAGAGCCTTGAAAAGAAACAAACAAAAAAATAAATAAAAATAAATAAAATGGTTCCTCCAAAACATTCAAATACTGGTGGCAAAGAACTAACAAATGAGCAAATATTAGATAGTCACAATTCAAAGTTAAGTCTTAGGTTATTTTTAGGATGAGCTGATTTTTGAACACTAAGGTGGCGATGTTACCTTCACTCCTCTGAATTACCCTTTGCATTGCAGCGCTTTTTAAGCACTGCCTTTTCCCACTCTTAAAACCAACTGTTTACCTGTACAGCAAATAAAGACATGCTCTAAAATACTTTCTGCTGACACAGTGTTGTTACATATAATTTTAATGACCAATCCTTCAGACAGGCTGTCTCACATCTTTGTACGGTTACCTTCAACAAACATTTCACTCCTCGTATTGAGTGCAATGACTGCAGTCAACCAAACATGCAGAAAAATAGTTCAGCCGGGTGTGAGTTCTTCACTTCAATTAAACTCACACAGTTGGATGCCTACTGTTGCCAAACCAGTAATATAATTTATACATTATAGTCCAAACAGTAAAACTACACTAAAAGTCATTTAACAATATTTATAACACCATAAAATACAGTGTTAAAATATATGAACTGCAATATGTACCAAAATTATAAAATTTGTTTCTCATCATCAGTGATTAAAACCAGGATCATTGCTTTAGCTTCAATACTCACAACCCTGGTGACAGATTAGAATTCAAATCTTAATGATCAATTTACAATTAACAAGATAGAAGTGAAACAAATTAAACCAACCATTATATATAACGAGACCCAATGGACTCCCATTGTTCCCCTTAATTACAAAACACAAATCACAAATACACAGTGGGTAGTGTTAAGCATTAATCTACAACCTAGAAACTCAGACAGTGACAACCAGAGAAAAAAAAAAGAACAAAATAACAGAAGAAATCAACAAAGGACTACATTTTTAAATATGCCTATGCATACAAAAACCTTCACAGACACTATCTTCTTTCTGCACAGCTTGAGAGGTTTATAATTTCTCTGACGACGTCTTTCTGAGGCTTTTCTAACCCTGTGTAGGACTACCTCATGAAAATGGTTCCAGCTTACATTCAAACAAAAAACTTCAGTTTAGATTTCTCAGAAAACCCGTATTAAATACAAAAATATATGTGCAGTTCAGAGACATCCCAACGAAATTGTGCATATATGTAGTTGCCACAGATAAATCTGAAATGTCTCGTTACAAATGGGCCCTTTGCTCCCTATCAACCCCCCCAAATTTTATATCAACTTACTTTTGCATCTGCTATTTAAAAAGCTTGAATGTTTTACCATTTAAATAATGGTACTGCTAGTATACAGTTATTTCTTAACCCCATAGAAACTAGGGCACAAAGATTCTAGAAGTATAGCAAGAAAATACACATCCAAGTCCAAAATTCAGTTTATGATAAGGCAAAAAACTTGGGAAAAAAATGGAAAAATTAATTTTCATGCAAATGGATTACACTGATGCTTCATGATCTGCTTTTATTAATATACATGAGAAATAAGTTATAAAATCTTCCAAAAATTATTACTTTTTTTTTTTCAAAAGACAAAGCTACAGCATTCTGTCCCAGAATTGTGGTTTTACACTATGTCCAGTGGCAACAAGAATGAAGATTGACTTTTGGAGGGATGCTACTGAAAGATACAGACTAATCATGCATTTAAAACTTTGCCAAGGTAATTTTCTTCACCTGATCTCCTGATCACATCACTTTTGGAAGCCATATATTAGTTCATCATTTTCCACCATCTCCAGTTCCACCTTTCTGTTCTCATTTTCACATGCGTTCTCTGTCCCTACCTATTTCTCCATTCTTATTACTGACTGCAGCAGCTCCCACTCCAATGAGGGCAAGCTCAAGCTATTTTAGGGGCCACTTTCCAGAACTGCTTTCATACATTCTTCCATACTGTTTCTTGTGCAAAATATACCACTTTCTGAAGATCCACGAGGGCTCCTTTTCCCTTTTTCAGGTACTTGACATAGTCAGCTAATGCTGCTAGGTGAAGAAACACTTGGCAATCTCTGGTATTTATTTTCAGAGAATAATGTGTTTTCACAGTATGTTTTCTGTCTTTCCTTCATCCTTTTACAGTTACTAGTCTGTGACTGTGAGCTCTAGCAACAAAGTCTGTGTGCATTTTTATTGCTGGAATAATAATATGATTTGAATCTATTTAGATTTTGTATTACTTTAGTAGAGAAGCTTTGCTTTTTCAAAAGAAAAATTCTGTTTCCTTCACTCTCAATTTCCCATCAGAACATTTGCAAAGAAAGATCACTTAACATTTCCTCAAGTTTCTCATTTCTTCCCCAAACACTCTGGATGGGATTAATCTGCCAACCTCAGCCACTTAAGAGCTAGTTGACACTTTATATTCAGTGGAAAGTAGGATGGGCAGTGAAGGCAGCACCACAGAATCTACTTCTATCATTCCCCTTTGATCATCCCTGGAAATGATACTAGGATAAATGAGCTGTGTCCCCAAGCGAGTGTTGTCCCTGTTATGCTACCTCACAGAATGATTGAATCCACTCAGCAGAAGAAGAATCCCTTCTTGAAAACCAGTTTTATCTTTGTGGATTGTTTTCCTTACTTCACGTAAGCCATGTGAGATGAATCCTACCCTTAATTACCAAATTCACTTTGCAGGAAATTTACAGAAGTTGCAGAATGCCAACTCACCACTTAAGCCCTGTTTACTACTCTAAATATGAACTCTGCAGAAAGTTTCAACAGGGACTATTATTTTCACACTTAAAAATGTAAAATCAAATTATTTACTGGTATAGAACTACAAAATTCCTAATTTTATTTTTTTTTAAAGATAGTATTGTCTTATAAAACTTTTAAATAGACACCTTTGTACGTTTGTATTTATTTCAACCTGTTTTTGCTTCCAGGTTTTATTCTATTCCTAAATTTTTAATGACTTTGTATTTAGATGTGCTATTGATTCTAACAAGAGCACCAAACAACAAGCGCTGGCAGAATCAGAGCTTCAATGACAAATAATTTTTAGAACAATTATTTCAGAGATAATTACTTAGTGTGTAGTATTATGGACAGAGCTTTAAGTAAATAATTAAGACAACAGTCTACAGTTTTGAGAACTTTAAATATTTAATATTTTTCATATAATTTCAGATAAACTCAAATTGTCAACAATTGTCCTCTCTTCATATTAACAATATGAACATGAGGAAGAAAACACTATGCAATTTTTACATTGCAGTGGTCCAAGAAATTTGAAGTAATAGCCAGAAACATAACCTGAAAAGTAGAAAATTAGAATTATCCTGGATAAAAATCCATCCATGCTTCTTAAATGGCATATCTTATATTGAGATGATGTGTAATAGCTGGGACAAGATGAATAATATATACTACAGTACAAATAAAAAAATAAGGAACCATATCCTAAAAATATAAGGGACAAAACAAGAAAAACACACTAACCTGTATTTTTCCGACATTTGTTCCAACTTCCTTGCCAACATACAACATTCTTCTTTTAATTTTGCTATGAATGTGTTCTGGGAGGTCAGCAATGAATCCAGTTCAGTTACTAGAAATTATAAAATTATAAAACTAGAAATTTATTTTACAATGATACAAATTCATAGATAATTTAGAAACAATTTTATATATATCCTTAATTTCTTTCCTCTAGATCTTTCTGGTTTTGGTATGGTTTGCAAAATTCAGGTTCTTGGACATGGAATTATGACATCATCATTCACTAAATAAAGGCTCTACGGTTTTGCTTTTTAGCTGTAAATTCATCAACATTTCTGGGAGGAATAAAATTGGCAAGCCATGCCTTAGCAGCCGTTTGCTTGCTCAACTGGTGCAGAGGATACACTGGCAACCCAAACACTCACACTGTAGACTCATTTAATTCTCTCTTTAAAAAAGCAGTTCTTTTATTTACACTGGGTCTTGTGATTAAGATTAATGTTTTGTTTTGTTTTTTTCTCTTTAATGACAAGATATAAACTTATTGTCCAGTGACAGTTGCAGTGAAACCATTTTATAAATTGATTTTCAGCTACTATCAGTTTGGGCTGCACCAAAACTTATGACCTAGAAATTAAGCATCTTTATTCTTTCAAAAGGAATATATCGCAAAATCATGTTTCTTGATTTTTGCTTTTAAAATCAGAGAGATCACTGTTACCCAAATTTCCTGTATGTGTGTAGGGTTAGAATAGACAAGGGTTTCTTTATATACATAATAAGTGACTACCATTTTCAAGTCCTCCTAAACCTACTAAAGAGATATAAAAACAAACTCAGCCTTAGTGTTGTTTCATTTTTCTATACTGGGACAATGTATGCACCAGGAGGGTGAATTACACATCTCTTGTGCAAAATTACACTTGGTCAGATGCAGATGTGCTGGCTAGATTAGGAAAAAATGGTTCCGAGAGCTTCTTTTCTTTTCCTACTGTGTAGACAGCAGCCATAATGTAGCTGTTTGCATTCCCTGAACACAGAAAGATCCTCTAGTACTGTGATAATGCTGCAGAAAAGGCAGAAAATCAGATGGCAGATGTAAACATGCCTGCTACCTCAGGTATTATCTGACACTTCTTAGGATTAATACAGGCTGCATCATTTTTCTAAAGGTATTGCAGGACTGGTGGATAGAAATAATATTTCATTAAACATATGAATATACCATGTTCCATAAGAACTGTATCTCCTCCTCCTTTCCATGGTCAGGGGTTAGAGATTTCCTCTCTAAAAATTTCTTTTTTTGTTTATAATATGCACCTTTATTAGTGCTGTTGGCATAGTACTTCACAATAACAAAAGGCTTTTTTGTTTGTTTGTTTGGAAAACCCATTTTACTTCCGGATTAAAGGTTAGAAGTTATTGATCAGCTAAGTCAATGCAATGAAGTCTCCTATTAAGAGAACCTGAAGTATGCAAGGGATTACACATTTTTCTTCTAGATTGAGGGTGTGTGGGGGGGCACATGGTAATGCTAAAAATGTTTGAGGCTACAAAGATTAAATAAAGGAACATATCAATTTGGAGCCAGTGAATTATATCCAGCTGCGACAGTGAATTAAGAACCGATTAATGGCTAAAGCTTTTCTCCAGTTTGGATGCCGAAGCAAACTCATTAAGCTTTTAGAGTAGCTATAATGTGTGTACTGTGGGAACTGTTCAATGCTATTCAGGAGACTTTAACTGTAAGCTCAGAGCATTTCCCGCAGAGCTTCTGATGCTATTTTCTTTATATAACATGTGTGCCTGAAAATCCAGCCAAAAATAAGCCCTTTGTTTTTCTACTTTGTTGTGGTCTCTCTCAGCTTTACGTTTCTTGAACACAGGTAAATAAACTCATAATCCAGATGGTGCAACAGATGTGAGAGCAGCACTCTGAAATCAACAGACAGTGGGCAATACTTTCCATTTTCTCTTTTAAACGCTAACTAATATGTAATTCGGAATCTCCGGTGTAGTTAGCATCTGCTCCCTTCGGCCAGCCAAAGGTTACAGGTGTTCCTGATGTCATTTCACAGTAAGGCGTGGGCCTGGCTTGTGAGTGAGTGCCCAGGCTCTAATCTTTCCCTACCACCTACCAGTTTTCTCATGCTGGGCCTCCATTTGCTGCATCTTCTGTGTCAGCTCCTGCTCTCTTTGCTGGGCCTGAAGGGCTCGGGCCTTTGCTTTATTGCTAAAGCTTTGCTGAATGCTCTCTTTCTCCAATCTATTAAAAAAATGAATAGGTAATAAAGAAAAATTAAAATCATATACTGAAGATGATAAATTAAAAAGACAAAGCAGAACAGTCAATTAACAATAACAAAGAAAAAATTCTGACCAAGCTTTTCACATTAAACATTCCCCTTTCACTTCAGGTTATACAAACTGACCTTTCTCTCACAATGTCAAACATTCTCCAGTGACTAGGAGAAAATGGATAAAAAATACGATCTATTTCCTGAGCAAAAATTAGCCTTTCAGACAAAAATAATATCTTATTTTAAAAAATGTTCTATATTACTTCTTTTTCATAAGGAAGTTCCCTAACATCCACTTGGAATTGAACAGATTATTTGCATTGTCTTTCAAATGCTGTTTATTTAATTCTGCAATGAAGCTTAGGGACCTGACCCCGAGATGGACTGGTTCCCAGTGAACCAGCAGGAGATAAGTCAATGGGAGTGATTGCCACAGTGCTCATAAAACAGCTACTCTGAAAGCTTAATGAGTTTTCTTAAGCAACCAAACAAGTTTTAACTATTAATTTATGTAAATAGGAGATGAATGCACCCATTACAATAGAGAAGACTGTTGGTCTTGTGGCCCTTGTGGTTCTGCTCACTGGGGGGTTGTACAGGAAGGTCTAAAGCCGCGTACTATTATCGAAGTATGCAGGAAAGAGAGCAATTTACTTGACCAGATATGCAAGATGGGGCAATCTACTCCTGAGGCAAAACAAATGCTAGACTACCACACTCCATTGAAGCATTTTATTTAACGCAAGCCAAGCAAAAACAGCATGGAAAATAAAACCCTAAAAAGATATATGCATATAAATTAGAAAAGGTCCTAAACTGCAAATTCACATCTAGACTTTCCCAAAGGTCATGAATATTTATCTGGTACACACTAGGATCCAGATTCAAAATTTCAGTGAGTTCGCACATACAAGGATTGCTTTCTAGATTTCAAATTACATACAGGCACACTATATTTAATAGCTTGGGATAGGTTTCAATAAAGTCTTATAAATGTGTTGTTTTATTCTAAGGACAATACAGATTTCAGGGGACTACAAAACAGAACACGGGCACAGATCATGTAAGGATAAAGCCACATCTCATGTGGTTGCTGCACTTAACCTTTGGATGGGTGCCTAATAACCCATCCGAGATATTGCAATATCTCAGCATGACACACACAATGTTAAATCTTCTCTCTCAAATTTACCCCAGAGCAATACAAATGGTGGGTCACATTACACTAATTCCTGGTCCTGATGTTGCAAGCCCTACCTTAGGCAAAACTCCCTTTGAAATCTCAGGCAGCTTTTTCTGAGGTAAGACTGAGAATGATTTGACACAGAGAACACATTTAGCTAGCAAGAACATTATAACGTTTAAGGAAACAAAGCACATTTTTCTAGGTAATTTCATAAATTGAACCGTGCTTTTATCACATCATTCTCAGAATTACTTCGTAACCGTACTGGGGCTATCCTAAGGAGTGATGCTTGCATAATTTCCTAAGTATAAGCTCCAAATATGGAAAGCATTACTATGGAAAATCTTTCCGTATTTGCTGGGAACCAGCCTACTTAAACCCCTTCCCCCCTTCCAAACATCTTTCACCTTCAGACAGTTGTCACGATCACTGGACTGCTCAAAAAAACCACACCAACACCTAACGCATTCCCCAGACACTTCCAGCTAAAGGAAGTGGCAGTAGCACAGTATTTTATTGAATAGTGTCTCATGCGAGATGGCTGTGTGTAGTTGAGTGCTGTGCTGTCATCTGGCACACAGCTGGCTAGCTAGCATTCTGCTGGGGGTAGCCTTCAGCACGTCTCAGGCTGCATGTCTCAAGCCACCAAGGCAAGCCTGTAAGGGTCCATTCCTCATTGCTAGGGTCTCTCCTGTCGAACACATGCTAACAGGCAAGTTTAAAATAAATAAAGAATCTGCTCTCACCAGAAACACTCTCTTGCTAAGGGGACCCATCCAAAAAAAGCAGCTCACTTGTGCTACTTACAGTCCAGAGCAAATTAGTAGGAACTCGGAAACCATGGACGCATGGTGAGTTCCCTATGGCTGAATTGTACATGGGGTGAGTGAAAGTAGATGAGTTTATATAGAGGATAAAAGCTCGATTACAAGACTAGGGAAACCCAGGTAAGTCCTATGCAGAAGGGTAGCTCACTAGTCTCAATCTTAACATCTAGAAACCTTTGGGATTGAGACACATCCAGTGCCACAAAAAGAGCAATATCTGAGGTACCTAGAGCTGCTGAGGAATTAAAAAACCTCCTGGAGCCAAAGCTGTCCAAACAGAGTGGCAAATCTTTCACCCACACCTTGAGTTGACACCTGCCTGGCTCTTTAAGTTCAGTCTCTCTCCTATAGAAAATTTCCGTAACACATTTTACATATACAGAAAAAGCAAGAAAAAAACCAAAACAAAACAAACTAAACCAAACAACAAAAAACCCATGGATAAAACATGCAGAAGGTGGCCCAAGAGATTTCAGGAACTATTGGCAACATTCCTGCTACAACCAGCAAATACTGCAGAGGTTTTAAAAGGTTTGACACTGGCTGCTCATTTGCAATTACTCTGAATTGTGAAAGAAGGGGAGCTTGATTTAAGAAAAAGAAAAGCTGTGGACTGTTGATCAGTTTTACTAACACAGAAGCATTGAACTCATGGTGACTTTCATTTTTGTGCCATGAAGTCAGAAAACTCATTAACATGGAGGCAAGCTTGAGCTCTCCTGGAGCCCTGTTCTGAAGTGCAAGTTTTCCACAGTGATTTTAGTTAGTTAATTAATTATTTTGAGCCTGTCAAGAGCAGCTGACTTAGTTAACTTGTTCACCTACCTCCATGAACTGGGTATCAGTTTGCAGTGACTGAAAGCTGTGCTTTCTAAATATTCTTGACAAAACAAAGGGCAAAGTAAACTGTAGTTTATAGCACAGGAAAAAAAAAACCACAAAATTATGGCCACCTGCAAACCTTAAAAAAATTCTTGCTGAAAATGAAGTGAAAATTTACTTTTACCTCAAAGCTAACATAAAGGTATGCTGGCTGAATTCGAGGCACCAAATTTAATAAAAAAAACCCAACCCAACCCTGATCCATTTTCAATAGAAGACTGCTCTCTGCCAAATGGCTTCACAGTAAAGAAAAAGGAAGGATGTAAAGACTAGACATGTGAAAGTCATATTTGACATAAATAATAGCTCATCCATTTTTTGCCTGTAAAAGAACAGAACTTAGATTGATAAAACTTTGAATTTCACAAAGCAGTTCAAGAGTAGGCATTTCTGTAAGAGTCTTTTTGCTTGGATAACAGTAAAAATAAGAAACGAAAATATACAAGATGAGTCTCAGTGTAGAACTAGGCCTCTGACTGGAGGCTGCCAGCAAGACTTCTGACAAAGCAACTATGATGTGAAACAGCCATGCTTTCTATATTGACAATTTGATTTTTCCATGAGATCAACATGTGGCATTTTGTAAAAAGCTAATGGATCCTTTAGTAAGGACTATGAACTTAACTGGACAAATTAAAATACTCTAGCAATCAGTTCAGTGGCACACAAGAGGTTATCATAACCTTTTTGTCATCTTAATTTCTTATTAATTATAGTTAAAATGTAATTATAAAAATATTTTAGGCCTTCATATATAGTTACTTTAAACTGGACTTCACAAATTATTAAGACTTTTAGTGTTCCAAATGTTTGAGGTATGCAAACTAACAAAGACTGTTGGCCTAAATAATGACCAGTCCTGGAACTCTGTACCAACACTCATACTCAAGCAGCAAAAGGACCCATAGGGCCTAACACTGATGCTTCTACTCATGCCTCTGTGGCTGAGCACAGACCTCTTCCCAGATAACAGGTAGCCAAGTGGGCCAGCAGAACAAACTGCTGCAGAACAAATCCTGTCAGAAGAGGGAAAGTCCCCAGCTGAGGGGTCCCTCAGCTCTTCCAGAGGAAACGCGCTTTCTCTCCCAGTCTTTTTGAAAAGCAATATGTATCACAAGCTTCTCCGTATCAAATTGAAACACAGTTTTGAGATGGTACCCAAGCACTTAATTCCCAGTATCCGTAACAAAATCTGGCCTGAAAGCACTCAACTCAATTCAAACACTTTTGAAAACAGGACTTAAAAGCCTGCGTATATTAGGAACCCTAAAGATTTTAGCCAGTAGCTTTGGATACAAAGGCCCAGCAATGTTTTATATGCAGCCTACTTTGCAAGCTTTTCACAACTGTCCATTACAAGCAGCTTTCTGAACCACGTTGTCATAGGTTATTTCATCCTACTAGTGTCAAGGAAAGAATGAAAAACCTTGCTCTTCTCTCAGGCTACAGGAAAAAAACCCCAAAAACCCAAAATAAACACACAGCAAAGTCCACAATAAAAAAAAAACGAATAAAATCTGAAACAAGGGGTCACAATACCTACCATATTCTGTAATGGAAAATGTAAGAAAAATGTTTGCAGTTTCTTACTTTACTATCAGACAGTATTCAAATATTGCAATGATAAATGTCATAAAAGAATGTATATAGAATAAGATCATATGCTGGGTCATACAAAACCACTTAAATTTCTTCCCTCTGTCCTCCATATGTACCTTCATAAGTATGGCATATATATAGAAGGATTAAGGAGTCATTTGATTTTCAGGTCAGGAGACAAGCCTAAATGTTGGTTTGCAAATATGAAAAAGATACAATTTATGAAGAAGTCATTCTCCCCCGGAATGGTCTTAAATCATTTTCTCTATTAATATAAAACTCCTAAAAACTGCTTTCAGACCTGCCTTTCAATTCAACAGCACTGCAGTATCCTATTCAGCTGTTTATAATGGAGAATGTGTTTACAGAGTTTTATCTTACACTATCCAAAGTCTTAGTATTTTTAAGCATTTAGGTAAGGAAATATAACAAAGTAAGACCTCAAATTCTGCAAGTAAATAAGTAAATGCTGGTTGTAAGTGTAGCTATGATTGAAAATTATTAATTTTCACACCTCCTAAAGTAACAGAGCTCTAGAGCACGTACCTTGCTCAGATTTTTGGATCAGTGAACAATAAGAATCAGGGTTACAATACTTCCCCCTTTCCCTTAAGTCAGGCTTCTAGGAACCTTCTGTTTAGCATTCATTGTTTTGGTTGTCTTCCTTTGTAAGCCTTATGTATTTTCATCTAATATGTCCTTGTTAATATGTAGGATTGCTATGACTGAGGACATAGCTGGAAAGTGTTTCCTTGTTTCCTCTTATGAAACACTGTAGATTTTTTGCTATCTTATTTTTTTGTAATAAAGGTATTGATTTTTTCATTGCAGGTGTAAATCTACCACAGCATGTTTGGACTGGCTGGATTTTACAGCTCTTGGTACTTCTACAGGGTGGGAAGAGAGGCATGAAATGAATGTTCTAATGTCAAAAAATAAAAAAAGATGAACATGTGCATGCTTGTGCAAGAATTATGTAGAAATACCTTTTAAAAGCATCATGATCAGGTCATTTCTTTAAACCTCTCCAAGAAGCTGAAAAAATGCCCTTCCTGTATCCCATTGTGGGAATTACCCACTGAGTTGCTCTTTATGTCTGTTTCTGGTAGCTGACCGGATGCTGATTCTGGAGCCTGCTGCCAGGTCTTCTCAGTGGAAAGCTCAAGTTTCTGGAAACTGCCCCAGCCAGCACACTGTGTTTGGTGAGCTTCAGTAGAATCTACATTTGCATGGTCAGAATTTGCAGAGACCTAATTATTAATTTAATTGGTAAAACTGCAGGATTGCATCACTGTTAAGGGTGCATGTGGTTCTATTCATGAGAATTGAGGCTTAAGAAAAAAAATAAATCTTAATTTTTGTTTTTATAATGTAAGGTGCCCGGTTACATTACTTGAGATATATAGAGAGTTTCATAGAATAATGAAATGTCAAAGTTCTCATAATCACGTGAAGCAGAAGCTACTACAAGCAATCAGAAAAGTTATGTAAAGATCAAGAATTTATAAGTGGTAAAAAAAATCAGCGAAGTGATTCAGCTCTTTAAATATGTATCTGGAAGGCTAGAAGATGCTATAGAAATAACTTTAAAGTAGAAATACCTTTAAAGTGTGTTAATGAACCAACCAAACAAAACTTTTTACTACACTACTTGAGAGAAGAGACAGCTCTGCCAGGCTACTACTACACAAAACCACCTCAAAATACAAGAAATAGTTTTGAAGGAGAAAAGAAGAAAAGATTAAGCTGTATTCACATTTCCAACTTTGTCAAGAGACTAACTACCCTTATTTGACAAATCAGCTTAGAACTATTTTCCCCACAATGCAAATAATTACCCAACTGTATGTATCCCCATTCCCAGAATCCCAATGATGTCAACTTGTACATACTACGTTCTAATTTTTTCTGAGAATTTCTGTCCTCCTGAAATGGAAGTCAGTGCATATGACTTTCTTGTTCCCAATGAAATTTTTTTCCAGCTTTCTCTATTCAGCTACAGGTATACCACTGGAACCACCTTGTAACTTCTATGTGTATTTGCACTTTATATAATACTAGGACATCTACAGAAACAGCAAAACACAAAGTCTAAAACTTCAGCTTTGTCCTTTACAGCCTACCTGAGGCAAGAGAATATATTATACATTTATGGCTATGCATTAAAAAGATTATTTTTGAGTACCTGCTGTACTTGAAAACTACTTCAGAATTACCACTAGCTGGAGATATCGATGGGTATGAGAAAGATGAAAAGTTGTAAGGGCATAGAAAATGAGAAATATAGAGTGTTACTCCTATGAAAGTTTATATGATATAAAGAAGCTTGAATATGGTTAACTTGAGCGTATATGCAATTGGTGGTATAATCCATCTTTTTTTGATAGGACAAGAGGAAACAGCCTCAAGTTGCACCAGGGGGCATTCAGGGTGGATGTTGGGAAAAATTATTTCACTGGAAGGGTGGTCAGGCATTGGAACAGGCTGCCAAGGGAAGTGGTGAAGTCATCGTCCCTGGAAGCATTCAAAAAATGTGTAGATGTAACATGGTTGAGTGGTGGACTTGGCAGTCTTGGGTCAATGGTTGGACTCGAGGATCTTGAAGGACTTTTCCAACCAAAACAATTCTATGATTTTACTTCTATCTAATAGATCTATTAACAAAATGAAAGGATTGGATTTCTTACTTTAAATTCAGCATAAAAGAAAGAATTTGTAAACACAGCCTATAACACGACTTCATTCTTTTGGTGTCATGCCTTCAAAAGATATATGCAGAAAACTACCAGTTCCTCAATGTAGACAGCAACTACTTTTCAATCTGGAGAGTTCTCTGTATACCAAGTCACAGCTAAATATTATCATTAACTGCCCTCTGTTTCATTATTAGAGAAGAAGATAACAAGGTGTCTCTAACAGTAAATAATATCTCATATTAGGTCAAATATACAAACTTAGAACCAAAATCTTATTTTTCTGGCACATCAATAAGCCTTGCCAGCAAGATATGTACTTTTTAAATAAACACCCATCCTGCAGTGGTTATTACCATCAGATTGTAAACTACTTGGCTGACAGGTCCTTATAGAAATAGAAAATTAAGTACAGAATAGAAGTTGCATGGAAAGATGCAACATGAGAAGTGGGTTTTGTGAAGTCTTAGGACGTAGCCCTAAGCACTTCACAGTAGTGCACTCCTTTTTCTGGAATATTCTTTCTGTCTTTGTTCCACAAGCCACTTTTACAAATGGCTGAATATTGAAATGTTTGCTTTCCATAGAAGATTTTTACAGGCATTTACTCTGTATACACAAAGTTATTTACTTTTCTTGACTCATGGTGATTCCTGAATTTGGCACCAGCAGTCTCCCACGATGCAGCTTCAGGACAGATTTTAGCCAGCCTAAGGTGACACTGCTGGTACAAGGTGCGGTCCCTCCTTTCACCCCTTACAATTAGCACTCATGCAACTTATTCTGCAAGAACAAATGATTCTTTTTCAATATGATTAAGTCCTTGAACCACCTGATCATATAGGTGCTTGTCTTCCAGTGTCAGCACAAGCAAGGGCCTGGCAACGTGGCCAGACATAGCCACATACTACCACTCTAGGGATTGGCCTTTTCAGCAGCAGCATAGACTTAGACCAGCTTCATGCAATTGTGACTCTGTACTCTAGGCTTGGCTTGCTAATACAGTAAATCCAACAGTCAGACTCCCACTATTGAATCAAAAAATGATGCAGCTAAATGATGCAGGGACCTGATCTGCTATGAACTCACACTGTCAATTTGAATTTGTTCAAAAACCCAATTTTTTTGGTACGTTAACTTTGTACCAGCAAGCTTTATGCTGAATCAGGTATCATCTGTCCTACTGCAGCTGGCATAAAGTCAGCATAAACACTGCATTGCATGCTCTAGCTAATTAAAAAAGAAAGTGACTGTGTGCTCACACCTGTTGCGCATCAGATCAGCACAGCTGAATGATCCAGTAGATCACAGATGCACTTTGAATGACTGCTCAACAGCCACTTACATTTTTCACAAACATTAGGTTTGGACATGCAACCTGCAGTTAAGCTACCATAGGCCTTATACTTTGAAGTTCTTAACTAGCTTCAACTATTGCTGAAATTGAGAAGAACTGAGGAGCAGTTCCCTCTGCCTCCAAAGGACCAAGCTTCACATGAACACCTTGGTAAGAAGCAGAACAAATTGACAGAACAAAGCATTCTTCAGGGTGACAATTTGAAAGACAATATTTGACCTTGAAGAAATTTTCCCTAGGGTAAGCTAGACTTCTCCCCCATCCTACAACAAGATACCACATATTCCAGCAAACTGACAAACTTGTGAGCAAAAGCAAGAAAGATGAGAAATACTGCACTGACATTATGCTGTACTTGACTGTTGCTGATTTGCTTAGGTGTTACAGAAACATCCCAATAAAAGACATATTTATCTGTAAATGTACCACAGAAGCTAGATATGAGCAGGTGAGTTAAAAAATAAAAATCCAGCCTTACATGCCTTTTATTGGTTTGGTCAACTGGGGTGTATTTTTTGTATTATTCTGATTGTAACTGTCTGCACATTAGTATTAGAAATAATGGACAGGCAGTATAACAGTTGAGGGTTTGGGTTTTTGGTCAGGTTATAAATCTCTCTTCCTTATGCTGTCATGAGTAAGGGAGAAATGTATTTCAATAGTAACTTTAAAACGAAACTCACAAATTACTACCATTACGTTAAGTGCTAGATATCCCACTGTGCAGTTTTGCTTTGTGAATTTTTACCTTCTTCCATGCACACTTTTAGCCACTGATCGCACAGCCTTTCAGTGTTTTCTGCCTTTTCCTTTAAATAAACTGGCTCTGGCTCCTTCCATCTGGTTCCCCTTCCGTCAGCAACCCTGCACCTGTTCACACCTCCTCTCCTGTTGGATTCCACTGAACATTTCCTCCTCTGCCAGGGCTATTCTGGCACTCGCAACCTTTCTGTCATTCAATCCATCTGTCAGAAGTGAACTTTGTTTACCGCAAGCTTCTGCTTTCTTCTTCAAGAAGCAAAGCCCCTCAAGGTCATTGTCAAATGAACTGTCGGTGTGGATTTAAATCCACTTCTGCTAACCAGCAGATGAAGTTCTTTACAGTCCTGTATTTGTGAAGATCTGTTTGAGGTATTGGAGAAATAATACAGAAGCAAAAGAATAGATTTTAATCATCATTTGCTAACTCCAACAGCTAATGTATTTTTCTTCACATACTTGTATCTGTACCTTCTTGCTAAGACTAGCATAATCTGAGAAAGACTTGCACAGTTATGCAAAGAAGTGGAAAGGGATAATAGAAATAGTACAAATAAAATAATAAATGAAAGCTTTTGATTCTCATTTTAACACTGTGTTAACAAAGATCTTGACGAAAAATGCAAAGAGAAAATGGGAACAGATGAATGAGTAAGTTTACAGTAAAACCTTAAAGCGGCCAACAGCATTCACTGTAAATTATTTCATCTGCAGCATCTTTTTTCTAAAAAAAACTTACCTACTGATGTTTCAAATGCAATGCTTTAAGAAAAAAAATCCTGAATATTTTTTCCTGTTTTCAAGCCTTTTAAAACACATATATGCAACTCTTTGTTAAAATACTGTCTTCCACATTGAGACAAATTGTAAAGATTCTTTGTCAGGGCTGAGATTAAATCCATAATGTCAACAGGATACATTATTTTTAGCAATTCCTGTGCCCATATTTCTGTTCAGGAATACCTTCTGATAACCACAAACTCCTCAATTATTAACTAACCTCTTTGACAGTCTCCTTCTTCTAAAATAAGAAATACCTTTCAATTTCACTGCATATCTTGGATATACTTTAAAAAAAAAATCTTTCACCAAGATTAAATACAGTACCAAAAAATAAAATACACATTTTAAGTTTTGTAAGCAATTATAATGAATCACCCTTTTTATTACCCTTTTACCAAAAATGAATTTAAAGTAAAGCTTTCTGGGAGCAAATCCAGAAGGTAATCCAATCTCATTAGCAGAAATGCAGTTATACTTATGTTAGGTCTGAATTTGACTCTAATAAAAATTGCATTGACAAATATTGCACAAGTTTAGCTGAATAATAACTTAATACTGGTATATCTTTTATATGAGGCTTAGTCCTTGCATGTTTTCTGATGCTGCGATCTTCTTCCATAGGAAATGAGATGCAGGTGAACAAAAGTACTGGAAACAGGAGAGGAACTCTGGAACAAAAAGAAGATGCAGCAGTGTCCTACCTAACTGCAAAGAAACTTTTATCCCCCAGTTTGATTTAAGCCCTGTAGAAGGCAACTGAACAACAAGGAGAAGCTCATCAAGAACAGTTGCTCCTATTTCTACACAAATGTAGTTTGATACTCAAACCACCAGGAACACAAGGGCAACCAACAGTGGCATGCTATTTAGCTTGCCACGCTGCCAGCACAGCCAGGGGAAGGAGGTCAGCCTTGTCAAGCAGCAGACAGCAGAGGCTGTGCTCATCTGCTCGCTCCGGACAGGCATCTCCCAGCTCCCACTTCCCCCCCGACCAATCACTGGCACAAGGGCACTGAGCAAGGGGGAGAGGAGAGCAGCCAGGCAGCCAGAGCTGGCATGCTCAGTGACTCTCCTTCCTCCCTCCATCCACCAGCTACCTCCTCCAGAGATATAACCTACAGGCTGATGCTCTTCAATGTCAAGTTTGATAAAGTCCCCAGTTGAGGAACCTTTGGGTTCTCTGTTGATTTTTCTTCTGTGCGAGAATTTCAGGAACAGAATCTTGCACAGAAACAAAAAAAAAACACCGAAGCCAACAAACACTGTGACTGCACAAAATAAACAACTTTGAGTATACTTCTGAAAGCACAAGGCAGCTTTTAAAATTGTTTAAGTTCACAAATACCAAGTGCTGATAGAAAAAGTACATTTTAGCTTATTGTAAAAACAAGCTTTCAGATGTACTTGAGAGAAAAGCCCTAGAACAAGTATATATAAAAATAAAAATCAGAACCATTTTTCCCAGTAGCAAATTCAGCAAAAAATCCAGCAGCCTTGAATGCATGTGTCTGAAAGATTTTTATGGTTCAAAAAAATAAATAATTATCCTGTTGTCATTAGTCACACAAATAGAAAACCTAATTTGAATGAGATCAAAGCAAATATTTGATACACACGCATAAACTTATTACTGCTAGTGCTGAATAATAACTGCTCAAAACAAAGACCTTATAAAGATGTTTGTTTTCTACAGCAGTTATTCTCTTCTGTATTTCATCTGAATCCACTGCTCGCTCCAAAGCGCTTTAAGTATTGTCACTGCTCCTGAACCACACTCTACATGCAGTAGCAATTTGGCTGCCTCAACAACCTGATGCGATGTAGAAAAGCTGAAATCATTAGAGAAATTTGATGTGACCAGTTGCAGTTTAAATGCCACGGAGAAAAATTTAAATGAATCTAAGACTAAAATCTAAAAATGTATTATTGCCTTTTTCTTAAGAAATTTGTAATGTAGGACAATTAATTAATTTGTCAACCTTGTTTAAACTCTTTAAAAATGAAAAAAAGGTGATTTATCAAGACCTCATATTCAAAATTAACACGATTTTGGATTTATTCTTTACTCCTTCACTCACATTTTCTTTCTTTCCCTTTTAAACTTCATCAGTGGCCTTTATATGTTTGTACAATCATCTTAAATATATTTAAATGATTAAATAGAAAGATATTTAAATAATTGTGTATTATCTTGACACAAAGTACATCAGCTTCGAAATTTCTACAAGGCACTGCCAGAAGACGACAGAGCCGATTTATTTCAAATCATTCAGTATCAGTCTTCGTAAAGCAGCATATGGTCTTATCATGGCAGGTAAAATATTTTACCTTCTATAATAACGCAGAGCAGCTAATTTATCTACATGCTGTATAATCAGATAAACAATTTCAGCAGCACTATGAAAACCTGTAGGCAAGGGAGAAATTTATCCCCCCCTACTTTATTGATTTTTCCGCCTATACATTCATACAATTGCTAACAATAGCAGTTGTTCTTTCTTCCCTCCCCTACTTCAATTACGTTAAAGCCAGACCTTCTTTTAGTTGTGGAAATATTTGCAGTTTCTACAGCTGCAGGACAAAGAACTGAGACATTTTCGCAGAGTTGCTTGGGGGAAAAGGAAGGGGAAAAAAAACCTTTGCAAGGTTCTATCGCAAGTAAAGCATAGTGAATGACAACTTTCAAAGCTACCACAATCATTTACTAATGTGCTGCTATACCAAATAAGTCTATTTTTTTTTTGACAGCACCAAATTAGATTTATTGCAGAAACTGCTGCATAAATAGCATATGGCTATGTTATACCACCTATTTCAAATCCCTGTAATGTTTCCTCCCCTCCCTGCTCAAAACGAATAATTGAGCCAAGCTATAAACCTTCTGCAGACGAGAGATACACAAGTTCAAAAAGCAGATGCAGGAGATGTAGATTTCTTTGTTGAAATTGTCTCGGAAAGTATCACATATCCTGATCAAACAGAACTGGGCAGTAATAGGTCAGGTCTCCCTCGCTACACTTCAGGAATTTATTTTCCCCTTTCCTTGATAAAATTTTGTTTTCATTTCTCTTTCAAGCTGACAGTCATCACGGGGCATGACCTCGTAATCCTCTCGCACATGACTACCTCTTACTCGCACAAGAAATCCTATTGATCTTTCCTTCTTACATGAGTAAAATCATTCATGTGACTTGAGATCAGAAGGCTCGGACCTCCATTCACTCCTCACAAGCTCTCATTTATGAAGAGGAAAGTGCCTCCTCTCAGCAAAAATAAAACAGAAAACCGGTTTCATTCATCGGAGGGGCCCAACCCTGTGGGAAGGTGCTGACCTACAGCTCTCCCCCTTTTCAATAGAAGCAAAGTTTTCTTATCAGTTTGCTGGATCAGTCCCCGGACCCACTTGCTTTTGTCTTTCTGTCAATCGCCACATTCTACGTTCAACATGCTGCTACGATCCAACACAAAACCACACATCCTCCTCACGCGACAGGACCGAGAGTGAAGACATGTATGTTTAGGGTAGCAGGGGGAACGGTACGCCCAGGTGGGACGTGCTCAAAGCCCGGCAGGCTGCCCGCATGGGGAGCCCAGCAGCCAGCCCCCACCTCCCCTCTCCCCGAGGCAGGGCAAGGGCCGCTGCACGCCCCCAAAGTTTGTGCGGCTGCCGCACAGAAAAGACATTGCAAGGTCTTCTCTCCGGCCGCCGGGCACACCACTGCACACATCGTGGAAGGCTGCGGCTACCCCGCCGCTTGCCTCTCGGTGGTCAGTCCTCCCAGCTGCCCTATCCGTTACTGTCTGATTAGCTCTGCGAAGGAGCCCCTCCCCGGCCAGCTTTCCCCGCCATCTGTTCCACACGCGATGGCTGCCGCCCAGCAGCCTCGCGCTGCCCTCCTACCTGGCACCCAGCTCCCGGCCTTACCCCAAAGTGCTAACACAGGTTCTCGCTGCTGGCAGAGTCAGGATTTCATTACTACTACTTTGACAAGTGCAGGGTTGTTTGTAATTTCTCTTTTATCCTGATTTTGATTGTACAACCACCTCCCACTGATTCAGTTTGCTTCAGTTTTGTTGCTCACAGATTTTACTCTCCACATTAATCTCCCTCTGGCATGTTACTGCATCTGTTCCCTTTTTTATTATTAATTTTCAAATTCCCACCATTTTTGACAAAAAGGAGGTAATCTACACTCTGCTTCTGCCCATTTCATTTTCTTTAATTTGGAAGATAAGTATGAAAGCGTGCCAAAGAAGTTAATTCTCCGTTAACAGTTTATTTTCTGGCATCCCAATGCCTTTGTATATGAAAAACAGATAGAAATAAATGTTGACTGAATCACAACAACATAGTTGCAACCGTCCCTAAATTTAATGAAAAGTAAGCATATGAAGAAGCAGAATGTAAAAAGTTTATTAGTCAGAGTTGTTTCACGTTATCGCTCCTCCTTGCATTTTAAAATAATAGTTTTGTACAAGATGAAAAAAATATATTAAAAAATTAGAAGTGAATCACTGCTTACATCTCATTTCTTCCTCTCCCCACTCCCCCCCTCCCTCTACTCAATTTAAATGTTATTGGTCCTTTCATCAGTCAGTCAGTCTGGGAACATAAAACATATCTCAGTCATTTAATATTAGTAATAGCATTTCTTCAAATGTTACCTGCTTTCCAGCATAGACAATGGGCTCTTTCTGATGTGCTAAAATTGTTGGAAAAAGCACGACAGTAAGCGTGCTGTTAACTAAGACATACTACTAGCAAATAAATAATACTAAGTATTGTGCAACTCCCTAGAAGGCTAAGTATAATCACCTTCTATACATCCAGAAGTTAGTTTATATTTTACCATTAAATAGTATAGTGTAAATAGGGAAATCAATGTCTGAGGCATGCTGCAATTCTAATGAGGAACACTGGTTACGACATACAGCTCAACACCAAAGCTCCAGTGACTATATAGAGCGACAGGAAACTGGAGGTGTGCACTTTATTTATTATCCATTCAACACAAATTAGCATTAATGGAGTCATTGAAACTAGCAAGAAGAACCGATGCACAGTAGGGAAGGTTATAGCACTGTACTCCCCAAATGCCACTTTCTTTGATATGCTGCTTTCTAAAGATCACATCATTTTCAAAAATAAGGGACAAAAGTAATATCACATAAAAATCAAGAACTACAACATCCACTGTCCTCACTGTAACATAAACTTTTATCCTTCAAGAGAGTGACACAGGGATTCGGGGTAGGTTGGTGGGTCACCTTAATCTGGAAGCACAGGTTCTACTGTTTAGTAATTTTTCCCCACCTACAAGTTGACATTCAACACTGTTTGTAATGTCTCATATAAGCAAACAAGAATATTAAACAATTACATGAAATTAAATCTTCTTCAATACCATTCAATTACATCTCCCATAACATTTAAGATGACATTTCAGTCAAATATATCTCAAGCCATCTACCTATCTCCATGCTTGAGAAAAAGTTCAATTTTGAAATTCAGCGATTCCCTCACTTCTTTAGATTTATTTAACTGCTTTGGCATAGGCAACAGGAACTACATCAGACTGCAACTGAAACAAATAATAGCTTCAGATCTGTTCTGTAACAAAAAGAAGAAAGATTTTTAATGACTAGTCCCTTACACAAGAATAGTGAAAAAATTTATCAAATTAGATGACATGCTAAAATCTGGGCAATCTGTTAACATCTTGCATCTTTTATGTGATCTTTTACACTAACATACTGATGTGATTTTTTAAAGATTATTCTTTCGAACTAAGAACAATAGATCTGTATGTTTTCTACTTTCTGAAGAATGGATTCAGACAAGGCTCATTAGGAAGACCCAACCTTGCCAGAGTAATGCCAATTTAACACTGATTTCAAAAGTAATTTCATAAGATTCTCCTCCTACAATATCTCCAATACAAATAACTGCAAAGCTGAAACTAAGGTAAAAAAAAAAAATTACTTTAAGCAAGGAGAAGCCGTTTCATAGCATGGTGACATCTGCAAAGTTACAAGACTGACAATCAAAACCATACAGCGAAAGTTCCCTATTTTCCCAGTCATTTGAAGACAATCAAATTAGAATTACTAACTAGATTCAATAGCAGGAAATGCATGTTAATAGCAAGGATTTCTAAGCAACATATTGCTCCAGGAATAAAGGTGACAGGAAAAGGCAAATTTAAACTGTGGCAATGCTTTAGAATAGCTAATTGTAACCTTTTTCTTGATTTTTAACAAGTACATTTTGTTAACTTAGAAGCTGTTTAGTTGGTAATCAATCAACGGTGTCTGAAAACTAGGATGCAGCAAAAGAAGTAGGACTCCTGGAGAGGAGTAGAGTTTTGCAGAGCAGAACTTCTCATTAAGACATAGATAGCATGCTTTCTCATTTAATCCCTTCATATAACATTTACGATCTCATTTTCATATATTAAAATCCAAAGTTCTCATATTTGTTTTATTATTCTATTGATTTACAATATCCAAACTTAGAATCAGTAGATCAGTAAAGAACTTTTCTCCATAGTAATATACTAATTCATACAAAACAAAGAATTATTTCTGTACCTCGTCAGCTACCTCTAATTTTTGCCAGAATAACCCAGACGGGTCATGCAAGGCAACAGAAAGACAATGCACAGCCATGTAACAGCAGCACAGGCCTCCCTCAAGTCTAGCATTGTAAGAAGACTTGGAGTGGACCAGCTGGTCCTCTCCCAAAAAGAGGGAAATCAGCAAGATAAGGCCAAGGCCCAAATACCCAAGAGAGGCACTAAATCAGTGCAATTTCTGCAGCAACCTCCCACAGGCAGGACTCTAGAGCTTAAAATCTGTTTTCCTTGGCAAGTGCCGCAGAGAATGATTCTATAACCGCCAGAGGATTGCTATTACCACTACCCTTCAAATGAGTGTGTTTCACTGGCACAGCTGCCCTTTGAGGTGAAGGGAAAAAAGAATTAAAGGAGGCAGATCATAAGCCAATAAAGTTCATGTGCAACAACTATGGATGTACCAATCCATTAAAAACACATTGAGTTCAAAATGCAAAACTAATGCCACTAGAGACATGTAACTTTTATACCTGCACTAATACCAAACCCCTGTTCTGTCAGGAAGTGATCTGAGAGGAAGAACAAGAGTACAGGCTAAGGAAAAGTTCCATTTCAGCGAGGGATGATCTCTGCAATGCAGGAAAAATGAACGACTACAGGAGACCATCTCTAACCACGCCCTACCAATCCAAGTACATGGAGAACAGATAACAGTTCAGGAGCAACAAATCTCTCATTTCTTTTCTTCAACCCTTCTTCACCCATGACAGCAACATCACCCGATCTATTCCTAGGATGCTTCAGCATATATGGTTTTTGGACAATTAGGTATCAGCACAGAAAACATTTCATTACTTACATGTATGCTTATAAGCACAGGCCATAACATGAACACAAAGTATAAAAAATAAACTAATGATTAGGACATTGCAGAAGAGTAGCTGCACTAGGTTAGAGAAAGAAACTGTAGCAGTTCAGCACCTGTCTCAAAAACCTGATGTCTGTTGAACAGGGCCAGCACAGAGCATTACTTGCCCAAAATATTGTTCCCAGTCTCCAGTGATTTGCATCTCAGAAACTTCCCGAGTCAGAGACCACGGGTTGAAAAGCTACCTGAATCATCTAATGTTAGGTATCCAGCTTTAAGTACCTCGCTCTGTAAAAGTAGGCAGTAGACCCCATTTTTAAAAGTTGAGCATTTAAATAAATAAATAAATAACTGGCTAATCAGATTTCCTCCAAGATATCCAGAGCTTTACTGCATATAATCAGTCTTTTGCTAAAAGGAGCGTGGTAAGCCATTTGGTTAACTATCACAACAAATCATTATTAATAAAGTTCTGCTAAATCCAAACTTTAGATATCTTAACAACTCACCCAAAACTTTTTTCAAGTTCATTAACCTCTAGCATATTTTTTCTCTAAATACAGGCTGTTAGAGTGGTACTTTCTTCCATCTGTTAAACAACCGTGCTTTGAATTACACAGAAATGTAGCTGAATAAAAAAGTGATTCATTGAATTTAATAGTTTAGGTGAGGCTCTATTTTATTTCCAACTACTCAATGTCAAAATTCTCACAAAGCCCAAAGAGTAAAAGACTTGGATAAACATGCAGATTTCTGTTAAATTATTAAAACCTGAGGGTTCCCCCCATCCCCATGTAAAATTTAATGTGACTTTTTTACCTTAAGGACTGAGTAAGAGCTGCCATATTTATTTTTGGGTGTTCACTCTTGGCAGAAGCAGGGGGATGGAACACAACAAAACACACACACACACAACCAAAACCCTGCTAACAGTTAGACAATAGCATTTTCTGTGCTAAAGGAAAAATTCCTGCAGTTACCAAAACTCGAGTTGCAATGAATAATTAGCATGTTAATCTTCTGGTGTTTTCTAGAAATGTGTAACAAATAGTACACTAAATGGCTTTGGGAGCTATACTCAAGGATGGAATAAGCTCAGGCATTGTACCACATCTCCACTGGGCAAGTAACTTCAACACCCTCCTCGCATACTTGAGCTTACCTCCTAGTCATAGACAGTAACATTACCTTTTGACTGTTTAATCTTCAATGAAACTTAACGTGATTATGTCATTTATATGTTGTTCCTGGTCATTCTGCTGCAGAAATGTCAGATTGTTAATCTGAGAACTCCTATGCTTAAAGGTGCTGCCATACACTACAGTCTCAAATGATATTTAAAATGTCTTTGTCCTACCAAACACAGCAACAACAAAAAGAATGCAGCTACGCTCTCCCCTGCTCTTCTTCCTGCTCAGAAGCATGCTACCTCATTGCCAGAGCTGAACGTTGCCTTTTCTTCACACTAGCAATTCACTTTCCTAAATTATAGTTCATAACTCACTTTGCAGTTCATAACTCCCGTATTTAAATCTACACTTCTAAGATGACTGAGGGCTGCCCATGTAGTCAATGACTGCAAGTATCTGTAACAACTGTGGGGAAGCCTGTGGCAAAAAATTAACAGAATGAAATTGGTACTACAGCATGTAATAGGATAAGGGGTACCTGGTGAGGTGCAGTTGGTGCTCAGATTTACTCAGCAGTTCTGTCAGTTTTAGGCACTCCTCCCTGGCTCCTGTCACATCCTGCTGGGCTTGTTCCAAACGCTGTTTGTTTCCATTCAGCTCTAATCCCAGTTTTTCTATTTTCTTCGAAAATTGTAAAACCAAGGAAAGTACATTTAAGAAATGCATAGAGATACATTTTAAGACTTTAAATCTTACTGTGATCAAAGCTCTTGACAAATAATGCATGCTCTTGTTTTAGACCAAAAGTAGTTTGTTGGTAAAAACTGCAAAGCAAGCAAATTAAAGTATTTGAAATTACATTCTTATGAAAAGCCAAAACGCATAACATATAACCTAAGTACGTTAATACACAATCCATGGTATTGTCTTCATCTGGTTTAAGAGATCCACACATTGAATCATTTTCCAGTTTTCTCATGTGAAGACTTCCATATTTGTGTGTCAAAGTCACAGTGCTAGAAAGCCAGAAGGCAGCAGAACAGCGGTCATCTTCAGAAGCTGCTGGGCATTCAATAGCTCTTGTGATCATTTATTTTACTTTTCTATTACATAAGCAATGACACATGGGAATTTAGCTTTGTCATATCCACATAATATTTTGTAAGAGAATAAAGGTAATTTTGTGATTTTACCATTAATGAAGGTAAGTTACTTATGAATTACAACTGAATCTGAACCATATCAGTTACTGTTAATCCTGACTCCTTACATGTCAACTAAATAAAGTATGTAAATCTAATTAGTTGATGAGTCTATTAATTTATTTTACAAATAACAATAAGCAAATTTGCATGACCAGCATAGAATCATAGAACCGTTTTGGTTGGAAAAGACCTTTAAGATCATCAAGTTCAGCTGTTAACCTAACACTGCCTAGTCCTCCACTACATCTTGTCCTTAAGCACCACACCTACACGTCTTTTAAATACCTGCAGGTATCTTTGATTGCAGCAAAGCATACTGGACTTACTACCTCTATCTGAATCATATTGTCAATGATTTAAACCTTTTTCACAAATATTCTCAGAAGGAATAATTTTTGCTCTAACTCCATATAGAACATAAAAGTATCTGTAGGAATACATCTGTATTGTAATACTATACTTTTTCTAAAGATGCTTTTAAGGAGGCCAGCAGAGTACAGAATAAGCTAACAATGTAATTTTATCACGTAGTAACTATTCTGCACTAACTTTCTACATAAATATTTATTCATTGTTGGGGCTGGAGGGAACTTGCATGTTTTTCAGTCAACTAAACTGTGAAAGGTCATTTATAGTACAGAATAAAATTGTTCATATAAGGAGTTAGTGCTGAATAGCTATTATACTTTAAATTCATATGATAACTTATTCTGTGATAGTTTCTTCATGTGGACAAGCCTCAATATCTTCTTTAGTTAATGAAATTATTCATTCAAACATCCTACAAGAACAAATGAATGTAATTCAGTCCCAATAGTTGCACTTGAAGCACCTTCATAATAACGTCTCTTTTCCTCCCATGAAAATGTTAACCTAAACCACTTACTCTAAGTCATGATGTTGCAGACAAACACAATTTCTTCACCCAGTAAATGTTTCATGATGTTCTTTTTTATTTATTTTAAATTTTGCTAATTATTTTACTGTACACTTTTCTGCCCCAAGAGCACACAGCAAACGTTCATGAAGGAAATTTTGATTAGAATTTGAATGTCACCTTGCTTTATCAAATAGATCACCTATCAAATTATATCGGTAATTCCAAGTTTGAATACAAATATAGTGAAACTATCTGCAAAATCATTTGTATTCTTCCCCTCTAAAGAACGTAGGAACCTATTACACTGTCATACTATTTTAAAACCAGGTGTGCAAAGGTATTCAATTCAACGGGCTTTGCATTTTCACTTATTTCCAGAGACTTTTGCATATTTTAAATAGAACAGAAGTCTCAGTGGGTTCTCTACACTCTGTTCTTCTTAACAGCAGCAGCTCATTAACGTTATTTCTCCATTCATAGTAAACACAGACATGAGTTATTCACTGTCTTGACAAGTTAGAGATGGGGAAATTCTGCAGCATTCTTTAAATTTGCTTTGTGAATACATCCATGTAGCATACCTTTAAAAAACCCCAAAATTAGTCAAAAAGAATCAACTAAGTATTTGAAAAAGCATAACCACAGCTGAGAACATAAATACACTCTAGATCACTCCTTCAGGGAAAAGTTTCAAGAACAGATGGGCTTTACACCATTGCCTCGAGTTAAACAGGCTCAGTCAGGTTTTGATACAGACCCACAGAAGGAAGCAAATTCCAAGTGCAAGAACCTCTGGTTAAAATGTTCTGCTTCCATCAGCCAGATGCTGAACCTGCAGGGTTGAACCCAAGAATACATCCATAGATTTCAACTGTCATGAAAGTGCAGAGGGAAATTCTCAAATAACAACTCCATGACAGGATCTTTAAAGATTCACAGGAGTCTTACGATTCTATTGAAAGTATCAAGAAAGCGAACAGAGATTTCTGAAGAACAATTTTGCTTCTGCTACTTTCATCAGTAATTTCAAAATTCAGAGTCAACTCCTTTACACACGTTCGTGTGTGTTTGCGCACGTGTGTAGGTGTATATAGATATATATAAATATATGCCTTAAAATATCAATACTTAAGAGGTACTCACAGCATGAGCTATATGAAGAGGAGGAATTCTGCACAAGAATTCTGGCAATGACCATGGCAGGAACAGCAGACAACCTCATGAGAAAGAGATGGAAGAAAAATGCCACCCAAGAGAACGTGCTAAGAGCAACTCAGAAACCAGATGCATCTAATCCAGATATATTTAGGGATATCAACTAAAGTCTTGGTTTTGAAACACCAGAATATGTTCACAGAAAATAATTTTGTAGGAGCCATGCATCATCATGCTGAAAACAGTCCATACTCTGAATGCTACATGTTACTTTGGTTTAAAAACTGAGGTAATAATTTGAAACCTATGAAGCCTCAGAGCTCGAGACTTGTTCATGCAATAAAAATCAACCCTCTTCTCTCTCCTGCAAACAATAATAGTTTCACAAATGTATACACTATCTTGAAATATGCCCAGTCCATCACTAGGTCATCACAATATAATCAGAATTTAATATACAGAGAAATTAAAGAATCAATGAATCCTCACTGTTCCTGCAGGGAACCTTATCAGGCAGCATCTTTCCAATACTACTCAGACTCAAACTAGTTTTTGTGTTACTTTTACTTCCCATTTCTTCTACTGGGAAACTGCAAGCAGTTCTGTAGCTACTATCTGGGCCCCAGAGTAATTGTAGGGAGAGAAACAGAAACAACCACCAACTAAAGTATTTTGCTGACAACTCTGCTTCTCATGCAGCGTTAATTTGATCCCTCAGTGCCTATCACTTGTGATACAGCTTTTTACAAGATGATCAGAGAGTATTTCTTCAAGGTACTTAGCTTTTCAATGTATGTGAGAGACAAGAGATGGAGCACAGAACTGCAAAAAGACAGATGACAATCTTGCATACAAGAAAATCTGAAACAGATTTTCAGTATAACAAGGAACAGAATTATCATAATGTATACGTACAACAAGACTACATTAAGGTTGGAACAGGCAACTTCTGGTGCTTAACTCTGCAACTTTAATATTCTTATTACTTCTGCATATAATTTTAAAAGTACTATTTAATCTGCTTTGCACTGCAGTTGCCTAAACTCCCAGGAATATCAACAGGCATTTTGCCATTGAAAAATGGCAGGCTAAACCTCACTAAGAGAAACATCATTATTAGTAAGTTGAACACATTAATACCATTCCTCATGCATATCCAATTCAGTTACAAGAAAGAAGTTTTACTAGACAAAAATTCAAGCATTGGTGAAATATCACTGCAGCAAAATTTTATTCTATATCGATTACTCTTTTCTCAGTATTGCCACCAACCATCTTTTATATTTCCACTTTGAAGTATAAAGGATCCTTCTATTTTTTTTTCTTGAAACACTTATAAAATAAGTGTTTCACTTCTCATTCATTAGTTTATGATGAGTTTACAAATTATCTTCTGATTGTCACAATGCATTTTTAAGTAAACACCCTGGCGCTGCTCATTCAGTGACATAAATGCAACTTACTGGAAAACATAAAAGATGACTTCTGAAACACTGAATCGATCTTAAAATATCTTCTTCATAAATTATCTTAATCTAACAATACTTACGTATCTTGTAAAAACGTGTTGTTTAATTAGCTAGACATCTTTTTATCTCTACAAATTCTGATAAAATGAAATAATAATTTCATTCAAAACAAGCCAAATTAAAGATTAAAATAATTGTTTAATTCTTTTCATACTGATGCTGATTCAATTGTACGCAGAAAAATGCAACTTTAAATTCCAAACTAGCAGATGTTTTTCATAGAATTTTAAGTAGCAGCAAACTGACAGAAAAGACAAATGCTTTTTTTAAATAAATGAGAATGATTAAGCCATGATAAAAGAACTCATACTCTGAAGTAAATGCACAAACAACTTTAGAAGACTTCTAACAAATTCATAAATATACTAAACCCAAGTAAATTCATAAGTGATTTATGACATTCAGTGTTGCACCAGTATGCTCACATTCTAGGTAAGAAAATACATAATATAATCTGAAAAATAAATTCTGCACTATCGCACAAATTCTGCAGTAAAATAATTCTGGAGGGGAAGATATTTTTGTGAATTTAAATTATTTCCTTTTTGTTTCATACTTAATTCTCCACCATTATTAAAAGATTAAAGGACCATAAAATAGAACCAAAAGTCTAAGAACAAATACAAAGTAATATAAAGTTAAATGTAATTACTATGGTCATTGGTATTTGTAGGTACATCCCCAAAAGGTGATCAACATCTATAAAGACACATACACTTCAAATTCATACACACTAAAATCTGACAGGCCCTTAGTTTCATTTACTAGAGTTGCCCTTTAGAGCAACAAAATCACTGATAGTGCACAGGACTGAGGCTATAATTAATGTCTTTCTAAGAGGTGCCACCAGTAAGGCCATTCACATACATTTGAATATTATATATAACGGTGACAGGAAATTTTTGCACTGTTTAACACTGATCTCAATCCACGTTCCTTTCTCTGCTTATTAACAGACTAATTAATCAGGGATGGAACAATCATACTCTAACACTAAATTTTTTAAATTGTTTTTTATTTTTTAATTTAAAAAAACTTAACAAAACAAGACAGTTTTTGTAGCAAGGTCTCAAGGAAAGGAAAGGTCTCATTTGAAGGAAAGACGACTATCAGTTCATATGCAACAGGGGTCACTTGCAGTCATTTCTATCCAAATCCTGATATCAATCAAGCAACTCCTGGTTCTGAGTGGTCTCTAAACCTCAGACCTCCCAGGCATAGCCATCTGACATATCATATTGCACCTGAAGAACTATCCAACTTTGTAAAGAGTTAGGGCCATTGCGAGGTTAACCCCCCCCACCTCCCAACAATGTTTTGATTCCTTCTGCACTCTATATGAATTACTGCTGCTTCCCATTCAACTCTGAATGAGGATACAAGGCACTTATAAAAATTAAATTTGTTTTTAAAGAGGAAACCTCCTTTCTGGAAGTAGATTTGTTATAAAGCTGTGGGAATATACAGAGTAAGAAACACTTAAGAGTCCACAAAGAACACCTCTTTCACAGAGGTCAATTAAAAAAAACCAAACCAACCCATAAGACAACTGCAAATTCTACAAATCATTTAGTCCATAACAGAAATGTGAAAACCTTACATGACATGAAAGGCAACAAACATAAGCAGAAACACAAGAAGAGAACCAACCCCAATAAACACCCATGGTTCCTTTGGATGGTTTTCCCTATGCCTGGCTCACACCTCAACTGACCTCTAAAGACCAGAGGGACAAGTTAAGACATAACCTAGATATGCAATGCAGGCTGTAATTTGTTGGACGGCTATTATTCTAGCCTGATCTGGTGTGGCCCTTCAATTCCTCAAAGAGATGTAGTTTTGTGACTGCTCTGTCACTTTTACTGCAAAGAAATGTAACTGTACCTGACAGTACTGTGGCACTCCATGTGCTCCACTGAAATGCAGAGCCATAGCATAAGCAAAGGTCAGCAGCCACAAACCCTCTGCTTCCAAAAAGACCAAGAATTAGAGATAGGACACTGCAGTTTGCCAGGAATAGCAGGGGTGCTGGAAGAACTTCCTGGGAATAGCACGGAGGGGGGCTGCCCTTAAATGCACATATCTTTAAATCCTGTTGAAGCACACTTTCTACCTGTAAGTGTTAGCTGGGGCAAGAAGAAATTCGTGTTGCTAGGTTTATACTTATGAATACATACACACAACATTTTTTAATTAAGAAATAATCTTAGGTGTCTGTCCTTGTGCAAACTCTCAAAGAGCAACGTGGCCCCTCGATACTGTGGATAAATTCCCTGGGAAACAGACAAGAGCAAATGGCTGAAAAATGTTACACAAAGTTTTTACCTCATTATTTCTCTGAAAATATTTGCTTTCAATTTGTCAAAATATTTGAACTGCAATATTATTTCAGGAACAAAACTTCCAAACCCATAGAGATTACTACAGTCACATTTTAACAGACAACACTGCTGTACCAGAGATTAGCTCAGCAGCCACCAGCAGAGATAAGAAAGTGATTTTGTTACACAATATTTTTAAATTTTTTTTTTTTGTGGATTGCACTAGGGAGGACAGGAGGAGAATGGGGTGACACAAAATAGATAGTTTGCTTGCTGATAAAAGAATTTCAGTAAAGGAGGGATGCATACAGAAAAAAGAAAGGGGAAGATTATTCCTACTTCATTATTGAAACACAGGGCAGAACAAAACATATTCCTTTTATCCTTTCAAATATGTATTTGAGATTACTGATGTGGGATTGGCTCTTTGTTCCTGGACAGCATTAAGGGATAGCTGGAAAGAAAACCTATGCAGTAACAACTAACAAGTGATAGTCAGGGACTTCTACGCTTTCTTCTGATTGTTGGCACAATGACTATTGAAAAAGCAACCATTTTTCTAGTCTAAGAAAAAAAAAATCAAACCAACAGAAACCATGCATTTCTTTAAATATAACACATATACACCCTATACCAAGAGCTATGCAATTCTTTTCTTACTTTGAATAATGTTTAATGCGCATAAATTATTTTCTCTTTCCCTATACTAACGGGGTGACATCACACTGGATGGCAGAACATGGATCAGGGTTACATGGGCCAACTACACCTATGAACAAGAAAATCCTCATCACCAACTGGGTCATTCCTCTTAGCAGGCCAGCTGCTCAGGGGAAGCAGACCAGTACAGAAAATGCAGTCCAGTCAGTACAGAAAATTCTACTACTGGGAATCTCAGTCCCAGGGATTTTTCTTATGGAAATATGACAAAGAATTTAGTAAAGGCTTCTTGTACCACTGATCCTTGAGAAATGGATGGCTGATAGAGGAAAGCAATGACATAGCAGAGCAGCAGCAGCCATATCATAATTGTAATTCAACATTTCTTTTGTTACATGTTGCAAGGTTGTAGACTGATGGTTTTTGAGGAGAAACTTGAGATCAGCTAGTAAGTGCAGTTATAAAAAAAGAAAGCTGTTCCTCCTGAACATCTCAGAAAATTCATAACAAAGCAAGGCATAAAGTACTATTATTTTACTCTCTCCTTAATTACCCATTTTCAAATTAGTGTATTGAAGGCCCAAAACCGAAAAGGATATATTAAAAAGAGTTCTGCTACAGCAAAAGTTATGAGATTTTATTAATGCTTTCTTGTCTAAAAGCAATTTGGTTTTGTTACTTTTAAAGCCATTATACTCACGGTCAGACAAGGTAAGAAATTTTGATGCTAAGAGTTTTCAGCTGTGTGCTAGGTTTCGGGTTTTTCCTCCCTGCCAAACAGTATTCAAGTATGTTTACTGATTTAACAGAATTTCTTTTCAAAACAGAACTTCCAGAGCATCTTTTTAACTAATGAGGTCACAAAATCATAGGCATAGGACTGTTACAAGAACACATGTAACACATAATTCTAACCCTTCTTCACCAGTGTTATTAAAACTCACAATTTTACTGTTTCAAAACATCTGGTGATACCCTGAATGCCCCAGTACATGAAAAATCTAATATTTTAAACCCTGACACATGGAAGCCTGATACCTGTTCATAAAAAGACATTTCAGTGAATCAGTGTCTGCAGAAGGTTGTACTGGTCTTGCAGAGACTCTGCAGGGTTTCCAGGATATATACCCAAATTCTTGGCCTGCATTATTTCTAATGAAGACAGAGTCGGTAATCCCTCCACTTATAATGTCTAAATTAGGTTACTATAAATCATGGATTTATGACAAATGAGATAAACATTCCCAAAATATCTTTTGGCAAAATGCTTTTGGACTGCAATTTTGCCAGATTTTTATTTGTCTGCAAAATTCTCAGTCTATATTGTACAGAGACATCATTTAGTTCTGTCATACTACACAAAAATGCTTTGATGTTTATCTCTTTCCATTTGCATAGGTTGTGCATATCAGTGACTCTCCTACTTCTTTTTATTTGGGCTCACCAACTTCCCTACGGACAACTCTTCAAAAATCTGTGGGTTTTTTGTATAATGTTTCTGGAGTTTTTCATTCTGTCACCTACAAGGTAGGCAACAGAATTCTATAGTTCCCTCCTTCAGACTACGCTTGCCCAGTTTTAAGGACAGAATTAAAAGAATGTTTTTTTACAGGTTAAGATTACTGGCTTGGATTTATTTCTACAGAAAGTATTTATCTGATTCCTCAAAACACGGTAAAATAAACTTTAAAAGCTTTGGTTAGTTTCTGAAGTTGGATTTAACACATTGTATTGTTTTATTACAAGGAGACCACAAATCTCAGTGGTGCAATGCTAGTTAGAACTATCTAACAAGGATAATGCCCAAATTGACTGGGACTGCATAACCAATACTACAAAAGTGTTTTGACTTCTACATGCTGAAGCTTGCAAGATTTCATAAACCAAACAAAAACAATTTACAGACAAACAGAAAGCAAATTATTAACAGCATACTCCGTTTTTATTTTTATAATGCAGAACAGAAAAGAGCAAGTGATGCTAATCTGAAGAAATGATTTCATAGTGTGTTAGAAGTATGATTTCTACTAGAAATGCACAAATTATGCCACACAGTGCTTCCAGATTCACAGAAAAAGTATTAGAAAAGTGAAGTCCTGCTGTGTCAAATATGCCACACAATTTTTGTTCTGGTAACAGCTATTTAGGTTAGGGTGTGACTTTTTTCTGATATAGCTGTGCTAGTACAACCCCTAGTGTGGACACAGTTTACTGCCGTGAAGGCATTTATACCCATATAACTTATACAGCTTGTTCCTAAGAAGGAAAAGTATTAAGTAAAGCACTGTTATTTCAGCACAGCTACATCCACAATGGGAGGGCTGAGAGAAAAAAAGAGAGGTCAGGAGGTTATGCTACTTTACAACATACCGGACCAGATGAACAGATGCAGTTTTTGTGTAAAGAAACTGTGTGGTATATGTATCCCCCCCCGCCATAATCCTAATGTTATTCAGGATCAGGATGGATGACATTACAAAACACTTACTCTATTTAAATGGTAACATTGCTCATTGCTTCTTTGTTTTTATTTTAAGAAATATTCATGTTAAATATTAATATCAGGTAGCCATACCAAGGTGCCAATACCTTTAATTAGCAATAAAGATATGAAAAGAGATATTAGAATAAAGGAGAATAAGACCAAGACATATATTCCTGATACAAATTCAGTTTTGAAGAACTTTTAAAATATCAGTGTATGTTGAATATATAACTGTATTTACTGACATACATGTATCTGATGATCCTAATTGTACATATGGAGATTTCTGCCTATTCTGACACACCTGAATAACTTCCATCCCCTTTAAAAAGTCACTACATATAAACTATAACACCCCTTCAAAACTAAAATTTATCCACCCCACAATTAAAAATACAATCATACCTCAAGGAACAGTAAACTCACTTTCAATTTATCAAAAGACAATCTGAAACACGATTCTTTGCTTTTAAACAGAAAAATGCACCATTTAATATAGAATACCATGAAAATATTCATACATTCATGTCTCCCTACTTTTAAAAAATAAATATATATTTATTATGAACAGATGGTGGCCAAGGAAGGTATCAACTCTGCTTCTTAGCCAGAAGGTCAGGTCATGGCTGAGAGACCAAAGAACAATTACTGTTTGCTATTCAGTGCCACGTAAGATGAAACACTTTATGTTTTTCTTTAAATACAAAGCTAGATGCGATTGAGCTGTTTTCATTTCATTTAAATGAAATAATTTGCAACGACTTAACATTTGATAAAATTTGATTAAAAAAACCCCAAACAAATAAAAACCCCAAAATGCAAACCCCTTAAATATACACACACTTTTTGTTTGCCTTTTAACATGTTAAATAATATTAGGACCTATAGAGAACTTTATTGGTTACTACAGACACAGCTACAGAACAGCTGCTAGATGCTTAACCTGAGAATTTCAAAATAGTTTGTTTTCCTTTTCTTTTAAGGAACCAACAATCATATTTGATCAATTTATGTAATTCCTGAATTACTCTAATAATCTTTGCTGATAGGAACACTCCTTCCCATCACTTCACTTTAATTACATCAAATTATAAATCATCACATTTTGGTGTATTCATTCCCACACTGAATAAAATACCAGTATGTCGATACATGAGGCTACAATATTTTGTTAAATTTTGCAATTTGCTTAAAAGGCAATCCTGAAGCAAGTTGGAGAACAGGACTTAAAATCCAAGATACTTCTTCAAATATCTTATTAAACACATCCTGTTTTATTTGTATGCCAAGATTATGCCAACTCTCTTATCTGTGATATCTGTCAAGACACAGACGACAAGACTGTTTTTTGTTTTTTTAAAGTGTCCTTAGGCCTAAAGGATGCAGGAGTGGGGAAAAAAAAGCCAACCCTGAAAACAAAATGCTTTAAGGCCCCTGTTTCTTTGCACTGTATGATTTTTCAATACATATTGAAGAGTGATTCTATCTAATAAACTTCTCTTTTAGATTACACGTATCTTTTGATTAGATTTTAAAATAATATTGCTTCTAGCCTAAGTCATACTTTATTAAGTTAATAAACTTTCTGTCCTATATGAAGGTTTTGGGGAGCTGGTAAATAAAAATATAATTTTGGAAATACTGAAATTTGTCCTTTATATTCTTACACAGGGACCAACTTGTTCACAATAAAAAGAATGATTTAAAAATCTGTTGGATAGGCTGCTTTAATAACAAAATGCACATAAAATTATCCTCATGTGCATCTTTTACACCCCTGTATTCAGAAGACATCCACGCTCACGTGCAAAGCAAGACTTACGAAGGAATGATTGGAAGCTTGAATACCCAGAGAAAAGTGGATAGAACCTTAACCAAAAAGGGCACTACGAAAGATGCAGATTACACCTCTTCAAGCTGTTTGCCAAGTATGTTGCACGTTACTTTAATAATCTTTCTTACTGCATGGGATGTTTTCTCACAGACTACTTGTAAAGCATATTCTGGTTTTTGTATTATTATAAAACACAATCTTAGACAATTAACAATTAATTCCTAGTGGAATTTTTATATACTTATTATTTCTACAAGGTTATTGTTTTGTTGTTTGTTGAAACTGGAAGATAACAGATTTTCATTTTTGTTATAGTTAGGTTATACTTAAGAGTTTTTAATGTTTTGTCAGGCTGCATGTGTATGTAATTATGTGTGGATTCATTTGTGAGAAAAATAGTATATACATATGTATACAGTGCATACAATTTAAGTACATTGTATGAATACATATGATAGAGTAATTCTACATGAAAGCATGGGATGACTATTATGTAAAACTGAATATACTAGGGCTGAAAACAAGAATAAGATAACCAAGAGGTATTTATTTAACAGTAATAGCTGGCTTGTTGCCATTAATTTAGAAACCATTTAGCAGTAATAAATGACCACTATTAGACAAACGAATCATTCCAGCTTCCGAAATAACCCTACTTAGGCTTCTAATAACTGCAAAGTTATAGCAGTATTATCTCTTACCTGGTCCTTAATTTCAAGCTCCCTTATAGTTTTTGTTCTGTACTCTCTGAGCTCCTTTTCTGCCTCATCCTTCTTCATTTTGGTTTGATTCAACTGATAGCGCATTTCTCCACACACCTGTTAGATTATACAGACAACATGATCTGTAGCTTGAAGAATCCATAGCCCAGGGTTTGCAATTAGATCTTTTGGTGCCCTCTAGAGGTCATTTAAATGCAACATATTTTAATTTACAGATATTTTAAGACTACATATGGTAAATGTTTTTATATAAAAAGGTGGATCTGAATTCTCTATATAGTCATTAACTTTGAAATATACAGTGCCTTCTAGATTCGATTATATTTGGATCAAGATTTTGCTAAGTATAAATATTTATGTTGTAAATATATGTGCTACTAAATACAGTTAAACTACAGTTGCTGGTTTTATATTCTTCTCCCACACTCTCTAAAAATCCCAAGAAAGTTTGTGCCAACGCTTTCAAAACCTACAAGTAAAAGATCTATCACACTCCTGTGTTTCTTATCTTGCCAATTTTTCACTGTTAAGAAAGAAAATATTTAGATGTTAACAATAATTTTCAAAGTTACATCAGAGTATTACAAACTTACTACAAACTGAAGATAAACTCTTTAAAAACAATGCCTAATTCAAATATACGCATGGGCCAGAAGAAAGGGATCAAAGCAACGTTTAAAGAAATCTAGTATCACTTCCACAAAGGCAACAACTCTTTTCTGCTATTGGGATGTTCATTATGTTACTTCCTCGTTCCTTTTTATGTGAAGGCAGCTGAACTTCAGAGGGTTTGGGGAGGGGTTAGAGGAAATAGAGAGAAAGAATAAAACTCCACACCAATTTCTCACACATAACTTTCACTACTGCTGTGCAAAGACTTTACTCTCCAGTTTCTCAATCCAAGACTTCTAAAGGATTCTATTTGATCTTATCTGTTGGGAATGGAGAAGGATGGTGGACAATATGTCCTCTTTTTGTCCTTATCCTGTGCAATCACCTTCAATTTGTGCCTGTTCATTTCACCTTTAATTAACCAAACATAAATACATGCACATTCCCTAATAAGAATGCAAATACGTCTACTTGCAGCTGCTCTTACAGAACTTTCTTTCCAACTCACTCTGTTTCTCTTCCCCACTTACATTCTTTCACCAGACTCACTTCCTAAATGTGCACTTTCAATTTGCTGCTACAGTACTTTCTGCTTCTCAACAATCTCCTCACACATTCTACAGCCCAAATTAATTTCTATTTTTCAGTCGCATACCTCTTATTTTCAGTACCTTTCAGTACTTTCTTCTTCTTCTTCTTAAAAAGAAAAAAAAAGGTACAGTAAAAGTGAACACATACTGCAATCAAATCATCTTGGGAAAAAACAAAACCCACTGTCATAACTTTAAGAAGCAGCGTCACTTACAGATTCAAGCGACAGCTTGTGAATTTAGCCCTATTGCAAATAACACAAGGTAGCAAATCCTCTGAAGTATGGCAAAGTTCTAAAGCATTAATTTCCTTTTTAAGACTGAAATATCATATGCAACTAAAAAAAATCCTAAGATGCAACTGCATAGATTGCCAACCCTGTCTACCTCCTCCTTCCTTTATATGAAGGATGTAACAAAGTGCGATATGTCACTTCCTCCAAGCAAAATAAAAAAATTACAGCCAGCCTTGCCTTCAGCTCCCCCATACATCCCACAAAGTGAATAACGCAGAAGAATCAGCAGATGGTGCTGTCCTAATAATGGATTTTTCAGTCTCCTTGTAGTTCAGAATGAAGGAAAGAGATTCTCACTCCAAACTTTTTAACCCTGACTTCTGGTGCACACAGAAAAAAAATACTTCAGCTAAAACCCAGACATAAAATGTTGCTATTTGCTCTCTTTAACAATGGCAAAGCAAGTCTGGAAATAAGGAGTCAGATTCAGAAGCTGACATAGATGTCACTTCTATAGCCAATGGAACAGGTCTGGGTGATGCACACAGTCCCAACAGCTCAATGGTCAGGACCTTCCTCTGGGATGTTTGAGACTTCTCAGTTCAGAACAGGGACATAAATGCAGTTCTCCAATCTCTCAGGACAGTGCAATAAAAACATAGCATAAACTACTGCAAGGTGGCCACCTACTCAACTTTGTATTGATTAGCATTAACTGAAGCAGGGACCAGAACCACAGTGTCACTCTCCTGAGAGATTGCTTCAAATCGGCAGATTACAAAATTTGTCTTTCCAGACCAATGGCTATTTATACCTACTACCTCTTTCCTCTACTCCCCACTTCTGTAAGCGGTGCTAATCATCGATGAACCCAGTCTGAAAAACCAAGTGTTTCAGAAATGATAAATCAAACCATTCTGACATTCTTAAAGTGCTCCCTCATTTGTCTTTCAGCTGAATTTGAATTAAATTCTCTACTAAATTTGGATGACTTTTTGCTGTAAATTTTCTGCAATACTTTCACCTACTTCTACCAGCAGGAGCAGCAGAGAAAGACAGGAACTGATGGAAACCTCTCCACAAGTCTCTAGAGGCCTAAAGAATTAACTGCTTCCCAAAACCTTGCAATTAGCAACTGGGGTGGTAGGACTGGTATATAGACATTTCAAGAGGCTGTAACAAATACGAATTCTCAGCTTGTCTGTTCTATAGAAATTTAACATCCCCTCATATTCATGAAGTTACCTCTGTAACAAGTGAATGAAAAAGCTAAGCTAATAAAAACAATCACTTTAGAAACATGTTATCCCCCAGCACACATTTTGGATGGCAATAGTTTTTCTTTCTCATGTTAAGACCCACATTAAAGATCTAATAGGTTGAGAAATATGTGCAAAATCAAGCACCAAGATGTGATACATACACATACATAGGTGCCCAGCTATAATTCTGAACTGGAAGAAAGATCTGTTTTAACATCAATATTAATAAAACAGTATACTGCATACAAAGTCTACAGGAAAGTACTTAAAAAACAGTGATTTGATACAGCTCCCTTTATTTTCGCACTGCATATCCCAGAGGTAGCAACTGCAGAACAGAGTTGAATACGTCGTCGTCTCATTCACATCAAACAGAATTTTTAATGAAAAAATAGATTGCAGTTTTAAATAGTGATGTGCATAGTCTGCATGGCAGAAAGGTTAGCTTTTGCATCACAGGGCAAGTTAGCAGACTGAAAAAGTTACCTTTTTACTAGTAAAACTGTGAAAAACTGGGATATTCAGATGAAGTTTGTATTTATCACACATTCTTTACCAATACAGAGAAAAATACAGAAAGAACAAAACTCTCATCTTTCGTGTCACAGTGTTAAGGAAGACGAAACTCAATACTAATTTACAAATGTGCCTACCTTATTCATCTCCATGTCGTGAGATGCAAGCTGATGCTGTGATTCTTCTAACTGGTTAGCCAGAGAGTTCTTTTCCCTTGTAATTCTCTCTACCTGAGCCTCCAACATGGCCACCTTCTCAGACATGGCCATCACCTGCAAAGAGCACAATAACACTGTAATGACACAATCTGACCAACCACAGATCTAAATCTTGCGGGACTTTCTCCTTGAAAGCAACTGTATGTAGCCAAAATACATAGCATTAAAAACATAATACAATTTTGATTATCTACAATAAAAATATATAATAAAAATGTAACAGCAGGCTAAGTGATTCTAACAATAGGTTCATTATTTGGAATTAATTTGTCATACAGTAGTTTATTTGAAACTTTTCATCAGCTGGAGTAGTCTCCAGGACTTGTAAGTATGGACAAAGTGTCAGAAGCAGCTGGTTGCATTAGCCTTGCAGATGTAAGAGTACTATTTAACATCTCCTTATTCATCCTTATGTAGATTGATTTAAAACAAATCATATTCCCCCAGCTAAAGAAAACTATCATTGCAACCACAGATCTTAAATTAATTTTCCAGTTCAGAAAACATGTCAGCACTATAGATGAAAGCATGATGTTGTACAAAAGCCATACAGAAATATTATGTTAAAAATGCTAGTGTAATTACGATCAAATTTTGCTGAATGGTAAAAAAAAGGTAACAATAAAAGAGACAGTGACCCTTCAGCTATTTAGCCCTGAAGCTTACTAATATAAGTGGAAATAATGGTATCTGACAGTTCTAGGTTAACTTACAGGAATTCAAAGCTAAACCTGGAGGATTATATATTCATAACTATTTTTTAATCATTATACATCCAGCTCATTTATGTACCATGCCGATTCTCCTCTTCAAACATATCACTTGATAAAGCAAGCAATAAAATATTCATAATGAAGGCTGACTTGATACACAGTACACCATTTCTACCATCTCATAACCCCGAAATATAAAAGTAGTTAATCACACATAGGTGTAAATCATGCATATAGGTCAGAGTTTCCTAGAAAGTCAACCCATATCTTTAATTACCAAGCATGACATCATTATAGTGTCACTAGATGTTGTTTAATGTGTATGTAGAATTTAGAAAAATGACTACAATTACTCAAAGTGGGACTCAATTCCAGTAAAACACACCACAGTGGATGATAAAATACAAGGTAACGTGCTGACATGAAGGAGTGAGTTATTCTACCAAAAAAAGGTATGAAATGCTTGTCTAATAGGCTCTATTCTGGAGTGCATACTCTGCTCTGAAGCAAATCTCTAACTAAACAACCAAATGCATAAGAGGGATAACTTTCAAGAGACAGCAAGGACTCAAACAAGGAATTGCTTACTAATGTCTATCTCCAGTTTAAGGTTAATTTTTTAATTTCAGTTTGCCCTGGCAACAGATTTCTGATGATCACTTACAACAGTTCAGTTTCTTAGATATCATCTAGATATCTAAGAAACTGATATCTAGATATCATCACTGTGCTTAATTTGTGTTTTCTGGAACTGGAGTCAAGGGCTTTGACTTCCTGCAGCAGCTTCAGAACATTATTCCACCATCTCATAATACCAGAAATACAACCATATCACTGTGGTTCCCTGTTTATATTAGTAGCTGTCCAGTCATTTCACAAGCAACAACACTACTAAAGAACTTCCTCTTTTTTAAACACTTAAATTATTTATCCTGTTTAGTCTATGCTCTCCAGGGTTTATAAACTGCATGACCTATTTCTAAAAGGAGCCAAAAAATACGGAAAAAGCCTACAATGAGAAAAGAAATTGTTTCCAAACTTCCACCAGAAAATGGTTGGAGAGGTTGCACACCAAACAAGCATGAAAACCACTAATTCGTGGAGCATTTCTCTCTACTCTTCTTCCCATTTCTTTCTCCAATCACCTTAGAAGTGCCTCCTCCATCACATCTCACAGGCTTACTGCTGTTAGCATACACTCTGTAGATTGCATTGAGCAGGAAACCCTTACTCAGTTTATACTAGCTTCTAGAAGTCTAAACCAAGCTTAGCAAGGCTCTGTTGTAATGGTCACTGTATAATAGACAGAGTCTGTCTCAAAGTTTATAAACATCAGTAAAGGTGAGAAAAGAGATTCAAACAGGTGAAGAAATTAAGCATGTAAGATCACTGAAAAATACCAATTAGAATGCAATTACGATATTCTAATATTAATATTAGATAGACACATAGGCACAAAATAGCATTTTGACATGTATTTGACATGTACTATCTTCTGAATGCTTGACTTGGCAACCTAAATACTCTTTATAAGAAGCTAGGTACAAACATATTACTTAACCCTTCCCTACGTCGACAAAGTGCATTAGAAAATATGTAAACTAAAAAGTGCATAACATCAACAACTTAGAATGTATCCAGTGATATAGCATAAAACCCAGTTAGTCAGACTCAAAGGATCACTTATCCCCCACTGCTTTAAAGCAATGGTTTATTGAGCTCTCAAATCCAAAACTGATACAAAATTAAAACCAAGCAAACAAAGTTTAAAGAGGATGACACGCTCATTGCAATACACAAAACAGACTTAACACATACCATTGCTGCCAAATCATCCCTTTCCTTCTTCATTTCTTCCCGCAGCGCTTCTTTTTCATCAGTCCTCTTATTTATCTGGGCAGCTAACTCCCTTTCAAGACAATTCTTCTGCCGTTCCATCTCACTTTTCAGCTGCTCATACTGGACCATAGCCTGGAAAAAACTATTTTTTTAAGTGGAAGAAATCTAAGATTTCAAGCAGACGTGGTATTTATCTAATGGCTTCAGAAAAACCAATTTACTATTAGAAAGGATGTCTTTCTTTTTTTAACATAGCTATTGTGATGTTTTTACACACCCTACTGTGTTAACATCTAGAATAGGACTAACAAATTGGAAATAGATGCATATGTTTGTATATATCCACATGCCCTAATGTAATTTTTCAGTCTATTAGATTTTAAAAGTCATAGAAAAGATGGAAGCATGTATCTGCTCTTCTAAAACTAAGATGATTATTTGCCTTGCATTTTAAATTCCTGCATGCACATCACTAGAATCAGGCTCCAATATTTGACTTCTTGCTAACACTGTGGTTATTACCTAACTGCATAGCTGAAGGAAAAATAAATGAACAAATAATGTATGCACTTCTACTTGTTTTCCCCCTGAAGTGAATTACTGAGTGCAGAAGGCAAAGAATAAACTTGGAAGAGGTAAGTAAAGATACAAAGAAACAATTTATTTATTTTAGTTTCAGGTTTGTCAAATAAAGAAGATTAATTTTACCAAAAACTTTTACGTGTCCTGCTTAATTTGAAGTGCTAAAACACAGGTTATAGATATGCTCTCTATCAAAATAGAAGAAATGTAAGTTCGTATGCAAGAAGCACAGTAGACACTATCTTCTAAAATAGCTAGGAAAAAAACAACTGATGGATCCCTGCCAAAGGGATAGGAGTTGAGTGTTATGTCAGTTTTAACCAGAAATCAGCTATTCCACTAAGTAAAATGATGTATCCAAAGGACCCTAAAGGCAGCTTGCTAGCCCATGAGTAAACTAGATTTCATTTCATCATTTCACTGATACTCTGCATATCCTATTTCAAGGAAGCTAAAGTAACCTCCTTTCAGGAATCCTACCTTATTATCTTTTCATTTCAAATTACTGTTTTTAAAGTGCTAATTTTTTTTTACTCATATCCAACCCCTCATATTCAATTTCCTTGGTGCTGAGCTGTTCATGAGGCAAGCAAATCACACCATAATTTTTAGAGAATGCTCTAACAGTCTCTATTAGTTTCTGTCAATTCTGCAGGACCCTCCTTGGTGTCCCTTTTCTGTCACAATTCTATCTTGGTGAGGGAATCCCTCTGTTGTTGCCTTGAATCCTTTTTCTGTAGGAATTTATCATCAGGGAACAATTGTCTGTGTAAAACTGGTGTAGTTTAGTAGACATGTAAAAAATTTCTCTAAAAGAAATAAATTGCAAGGTGAATGCATTTTGCTAGCATCACTGTTTCAACTACATATCAAATAGTTCAAACAATTATTCTTCTATGATATTTATATTGAAAATACAATCCTGGATTTGCTTCAACTATGGAAGCAAACCTTAACAGATCTCCTTTTTCTATGTAATAGGCAAGAGGCCACAAACTACAGAGACAACCAAAATACAAGAAAAAACGGTGGTTTTAAATGATAAACATCTGAGGTTGGACTTTCTGTAAACAGTACTTCACCTTAAGAGTAAAATTCAGTCTTATTAACAGACAGCACTTCACATTTCCTTGTTGAAGTGAAGTGGGTGGCCAGTAGAAACCCTACAAAGGTGCTTTCTTTATGTGGCAGAAATAATTTAGGTATGAAGACTCATTTTATTAAAGAGTCTACTAAATTATCTTACTAAGTTTTATTCTTAGGCCACATTTCTGTGGCCAAAGCTAACTGAATAAGCTTGAGCTACACTGAATAAGAATTTATAGGATTTTCCTTTTAAATATTAAAATAAAGATTTCCAACACCAAATGAAAAAAAAAGGAATATTAGATAACTTCACTTTATTGCACAGAGGAGGAAGAGTGTTTCGTGCAGTTTTAAATAGCAGTAAGTGAATAACATTTCTATCGGACAACTGTAGAACCCACCCCCAAAAAAGTAAACAAGTAAGCAACTTAGAAATCCTTCTTGACAAGATGTGACAGGTGAACTGTGGGCTCAGAAGGATTCCTTCTCTCTTTGTTCAGTAAAAACCAAGGAGCTGTAATACTCTGAAGTTAAATTTAACAAGTATGTAGGATTTATTTGTTCTCTACTGTTTCTAGTTAAGACCCTACACACACACACACACTCTCTTATAGCATTAGATGAATAATATCAATTTGATCAATAGAATAATTGTATCACCCTTATCAATCTTGTCCACTATTAAAACCAACAGCATTTCATTTAAAAAACCCCCACCTCCCAATTTCATAGTAATTCACTAATAATACAGTAGATGTCACTAACTATCAAGGAAATAATTTAGTTCAATATCAAAGAATAGAATAAAATAGTTTTGGTTGGAAAAGAGCTGTAAGATCATTCAGTCCAACCACTACCCCAGCACTGCCAAGTCCACCACTAAACCATGTCCCTAAACACCACATCTACATGGCTTCTAAACACCTCCAGGGATGGTGACTCAACCACTTCCCTGGGCAGCCTGTGCCAGGGCCTGACAACCCTTTCAGTAAAGACATTCTTCCTAATATCCAATCTAAACCTCCTCTGGCACAACTTGAGGCCATTTCCTCTTGTTCTATCACTTGTTACTTGGGAGAAGAGACCAACACCCATCTCACTACAACCTCCTTTCAGGTAGTTGTAGAGCGTGGTAAGGTCTCCCCTCAGCCTCCTTTTCTTCAGGCTAAACAACCCCAGTTCCCTCAGCTGCTCTTCATAAGCCTTGTGCTCTAGACCCTTCACCAGCTTCATTGCCCTTCTTTGGGCACGCTCCAGCACCTCACTGTCCTCTTGTGGTGAGGGGCCCAAAACTGAACACAGTACTCAAGGTGTGGCCTCACCAGTGCCACGTACAGGGGGACAATCACCTCCCTAGTCCTGCTGGCCACATTATTCCTGATACAAACCAGGATGCTGTTGGCCTTCTTGGCCACCTGGGCACACTGCTGGCTCACATTCAGCTGGCTGTTGACCAACACCCCCAGGTTCTTTTCCTCTGGACAGCTTTCCAGCCGCTCTTCCCCAAGCCTGCCACATTGCATAGGGTTGTTGTGACCCAGGTCCAGGACCTGGCACTTGGCCTTGATGAACCTCACACAATTGGCCTTTGCCCATTGATCCAACCTGTCCAGATCCCTCTGCAGAGCCTTCCTATCCTCAAGCAGATCAACACTCCCACCAAACTTGGTGTTTTCCACAAACTTACCGAGGGTGCACTTGATCACCTCATCCAGATTATTTATAAAGATATTAAACAGAACTGGCCCCAATCCTGAGCCTTGAGGAACACGACTTGTGAGCAGCTGATTTAACTCCATTCACCACAACTCTTTGGGCCCGACCATTCAGCTAGTTTTTCACCCAGCAAAGCATACACCAGTCCAAGTCATGAAAAGCCAGTTTCTCCAGGAGAACGCCGTGACAAACCATGTCAAAGACTTTACTAAAGGCTAGGTAGACAACATCCACAGCTTTTCCCTCATCCACTAAGTGGGTCACCTTGTCATAGGAGATCAGGTTAGTCAAGTAGGATCTGCCTTTCATAAACCCACGCTGACTGGGCTTGATCACCTTGTTGTCCCTTCATGTGCCACATGATGGCACTCAAGATTGATTACATATAGTAACTAGGGCTAACACGAGCATTAGATCAAAACTGGGTTTATCATTATTATTTACATAGCATCAAAAGCCTCCTGTAGCTTCCATCAGACAGGACCTTCTCATCTTCAAAGAGTTCTATTAGCTAATCAGTTCTTGCACTGCACTCATCCGAGGCAAAAGTTTTTTGTAAGCCTTTTAAGTATTCTTCCCAGAGTAACTCAGAAATGTGATATGAGAATTATCCTCTTACATGTCATGAATGCCTTTGAAAATTCTCCCATTCAATTTCTATCGCTTAGCTGCAAAACTATGTCAGAATTTAAATGGTGGCCTAAGAATGGAACACACTCTGCAGCCTTGATGAGAATTTAAGAACTCAAATACAGAGTTCATGTTACTGCTCAGAAACAGTCACACAGCGCAATCCTTTTAAATCTACTACATCATATCAACATGTGATAAAGGTCTTACGCACACTGTATTTTCTCATCAGCATGAAAACTAATAAACATTTTCAGTAGATCTGAATACTGAAAAACTCTCGTTTCTTGCTGCATTTACCTTTGTTTTTTCTAAATTGGCCTCTTCTGCCATTTGCACAGCTTGTTTAACTTGCTCATAAGCATTAGATTCTCTTTGCTGCATCTCTTTCATGTTCCGTCTCAGTGAAACAAGTGCATCCATCAAGTCATCTCTTTCTCTGCGTACAAATTTAAAACAGATATTTCTTCTATATCTTTTCTCAAGAAAAAAAACCACAACAGGTATATAAAATACAAAATGTTAACAGATAAGAGATATGGGTGGTAAGTGAAGCAAGACTAAAACCATCATGAGTTTAGGGTGAAAGGCAGCATACTGCTAGCTTGGCATATATTGAAAATATCATTTGCTTGATGACCAGTCCTTCACTGCAGAAGGATGGACCCTTAGTGATACTGCCAGTAATGACAGCAGAGCTCAAGTCATAAATATACTGAAGCTCAGCAACAATCTGTTGGCATTATAAATTGGATCCATACTAAAAAAACCCACCAACACCAAGCAAAAAAGGCAATTTTCTGAAAAAAAACAGATTGAAGAAATATGAAATTATACTGTCATTAAATGTAAATCATGGAGAAAAAAAAAATAAAAGGAAGGGTTAGATTCAAGATGTAATTCAGATAACTAAGTATATCAAATGAAAATCAATAGCCCTTTGCTGCAAACTGGAACTAAACTAAACAGTAAGACTCCTGGATTCTACACCCTCTCTGAACTTTTGTTAATTAAGAAACTGAGATCTATACCAAACAGTGAGGCACAGTTGGTAAAACTGTAATACTTAAATTCACCTTTTCATTATTTTGACATGCTGAAAGCTTTTAAATTAAGAGTATAATTGTCTGTGGTTTAGGTGCAACTAGACATTTTGCCTGAAAACGATTGGGTTTGGGTTTTTCATTTTCTTCATGTTGTGTGGAACGGTAACACAGTTGTATTTGCCAGGGAACTAACAATTATATCCTGAAATTTCACTCCAACAAGATTTGGACCAAGTCTCTTTGAAAATCCCTACCAAAATATCTTTGTTTTTAATAAGTTGCATCACGCAAAGATGTAGCATTCAGATTTTGTTAAATCTCAAACTAAAATAATGGTTTAAGGAAGATAAATAGGTCAGCTCAAATCTTTTATTTCAAACTGCACTATAATACAAAATGACAAGAAAGTACTGATTTATAGTTTGTTCCTATTTTCCAGTGTCTGTGACAAATAAATACTTTTCTCATGGAAGTAGATTTTGAAACATGACCTTTCAGCAACAGAGAGCTTTCCCAGAAAATTCTTGGACTTGATAATAGAAAAATACATAAATCCTGGCAACAGCCATCTAATGCGTAGAGATAATATCTATTTGACAGACTATATGTACTATGTCCCTTCAGTCTTATTCCTTCTAACTGAACCACTACGTTATCTTCAGCAGGCTCATTCTAAAACTTCAACTATCTGACAATAAATAGATGTCTGTTCAATAAACTTTGAGAAAGCTGACATGTCCTATCAACATTAGTAGCAAATAGAAAGGGAAAGATTTTTGAACATGATTGACTAGCAGAATTTCTTAAGAAAACATTTTAATGTTGTTGATGGAGATGCATTATATATATTATATATATTACATTCAGCCTCTATAACCCGTTTCTTTTAATCATTTAAATAAAAGCTACAATTAAGAAAAGGCTGCAGCAAATAATTTATTTTTATCTAAAGGAACTTTCTTCCCCGACTTATTGTAGTTAGGGAAGAGCAACACATCCTATCCCAAACTACTGACCTACTAAGCAAATTCAAGAGGAAAAAAAAAGAATTGCACTGCTGATATATCTGAAAAGTTCCCCAAATGAAAGAAGAGTAAAGCAGAGCTAGAAAAACTTTCAACTACAGAAAGACAAGGAACTTTTGCAGGAAATAATAAATCAAAATATATGAACTTCCATAATATTTTTTCTGACAGATTGAAAGGTTTGTACAAAACATGCAAGAAACAGACTATCAATAGTCTGATTATCTAGACAGCCCAAAGTATCATAATTACAAAATAATTACTAACAATCATTCACAGTTGAAATACGTAGCAAAACTACCATGTATTTCAAAATGTTTGGGACCTACGCTCATATTCTGTCATTGATTTTAGCATTATAACTTCAACTTGAGAGTTCATTGTTCTGTAAGTGCATCTTTCTCTATGAATGCAACCCAACCCATTGAGACTCACACGGTTTAACGTAAGCAACTGTACAATGAAAAAGTAAATACCCACAAACCTACTTTGTTACCCTCTCAATGGTCTGCATGTGAACATTAGAATGAGTCTGTGCAAGAACTGCCTCGTGCTGTGCACATTTCAGACACAGACCACCAACCCGGTTAGAATTAGTGGCTGAAACAACTGACTTCTGGTGTTTTAGTCTTCCTTCCAAATCTCTGCACAACTTCTGAGATTCTGCAAGCTCTTTTCTAGAAAGAAGAAATAAAAAATATTATTTGAGCAAACATTTCTACAAGTTATATGCCAATGCTATATATAATTACAGATTCAACCTAAAAGAACTGGAAGAATCCCTGTAATGAACATTAGTATACACATTCCAGTAGGCTAAGGAAGATTTTAACAGAGAAGTAATAGCTGAACTGTCCAATCAAAATTATTAATAGACAAAACAAAATTATATTAATTTGTTCCTTCCTTCTGTAGTACCAGAAAACAGTGAAATTACACAGAAAATTATTAGATAAAACTTGCAGGCTTACGTATTGTCTGAACAGAGTAAAGGATTCATTAGCAAGAAACAGTCAGCTGTATAAATATTTCAATATCCTAACATTTTTCTGTTATTGTTACTAACGATATCACTAAAGTCACATTTCTTTTTAACTCTTAAAACACCTGTAAAGTTACAGTATAAAGTAAAAGTCCCCCAGACTCCCTAGACACAATCCAGACGTATCTGGCACATTTGCTCTGTTACAGTGATGCACACAAACATGAGGTCAACCACATCTCCAGAAAAACAGGGTAAGTTTTTTACTTGTCTCTGAAATTTTTACCAGGTGCTCTGAAGAATTTTCTCCAGAATTTTGAAGCATCTGTCAGGCCGGGAAGACCACAAGCAGTAGGAATACTGACATCGGGAAGTTCCAGACAAGCGCACACTGTGCACATATAGATCAATGTGACAAATTTGTGTGATGAATCCAAAGCTTTTGGTTTGTTATGCAGGCCATCTGGGCAGCACACACACAGTAAGTCTGACACATTCTGGTTGCATTGGATTTACTGTGCACATGATATATACGCTGCATGCATGCTTATTTCCATCTGGGAAATCTGTGCACTTTTTCCAATTTTAGTAGTTGGTTTATTAAATATAATCCACTACAACCTGAACAGAATTTGCACTGCATATATCCTTAGACAGTCAGGGGACAACAGACCTGTTGTTGGGAAATCTTGAACAGAAATCAGCGAGTCCTACGTAAATGAATGCTTAAAGTTAAAAACCAGGATAGTCCCTCTGAAAGCGATATAATTTCTCACTTCAATTAAAATTTAGCAAATGCTCAAGTGCTTCGCAGAACTTGCAGTCTGAAAGATCATGCCTCTTAGGAGAAATCAAGAGGCTGAATAATGTACTTGTGGAAATTTTCAAGCTCTTTTAGCCTCCAATATTTATTTCTGAGTATGTATAGCACTCCAAGGCAAGTGGGGAAAAGAAAAAAAAAAAAGGATTACTTAGCTGAAATTTCACATCCTCCTTTACTTTTCACCAGCACAATTGGCTTAGCACGTTTAAGATTTCACCACTGCACAGGGGGTATTTAAACCTGTCTCCCTACCAGTTAAGTCTTTTTATACACACACAAAAGTCTAGAATTTTCAGATATATGAAATCACAATTTATTTAGGGAAAAACACAAGTAACATATTCAGCAGCAGTATCATGAAGGCAGGTGTACAGGGGGAAGTTTACTCCAGAACACCAACTTGTAAAGCAGTTGCCTCTACCTCTGTTTTTCCATAGCTTACTACCTATTCAAGCCTTTAATACTCCAAGGAGTACATAAGGATTTATTTTCAAGTATATTTGCATTTAACGATATGCAGGTTACGTGACTGGAAACACTGCCTGCCTCCTTCAAAACTACATTTTCTGGCTCCAAAATCATTACATGGCCTAAACTAGTTCAATGCTTAAGATTTCTAAAACTCGCAATATAAAATACTAATAGAAGAAAGCTAAGTAAGGAAAAGTTCACACAAGTTAAAATTTTAACTTCTTTTTTTCTTTGATTGGTCTACCTTAACAGACACGGTTTTATAAAAGAAGAAGGGTAAAAAGGATAGACATTTTATATCAAATTATAATTTCTATAAATACAGTAATTCAATTAAATGTATAAAATTTATAGATTACTAATGTAGCTATAGAGTAGCAGTACGTTCAATTTTGCTACATTTATATTTGAGAAAACTTAATGTACGGCCAATTTTCAGGGACATTATCAGCAAACACAACATTTAGATATTCAGGCATTCTCTTACTTAAATTCAAATTAGGAGTGGTTCATGTTGTTATGAATCAGCAGTTTATTAACAATAATTTTAAGAAAAGAAAATAAACATTTTACTTTACCTTAGAGACTGTATTTGATCATCAAGGACATTGACTTTTTCTTGATAAAGAAGCTTTAGTTTCTCCTTTAGAAAAGGCAGAAGAAAAGAATTGTCTTTTGCTTTCTTCATAATATTGCTTTAACAAATAAATCTAGACACTAGCCACATTCATTCCTTTCCCTTGAAGATATAAACTTGTTGAAACAACAAGTCAGAAAAATCTGAATATTTCATACTTATGAAAGATTACAAAATGAACAACCCCCCACTTTCTTATTTCTATGCATCTTTCCAGATCCTCATATGGTAAACTGCTTCAACTCCAAATGAAGCCCTCTACAGTAATTTACACAAATTGATGGTCTTGTGGGAGAGTAAGAGCAAACCGGAGACAAGTCAGCAGAAATAGAAGAGGAATTCTTAAGAACTTCAAGTAGACAGGCTTCTTATTTATAATTGAGTGAGTTACTCTTATTCACTGGTGAAGAACTAGGTATATAAATCAATCACATCAATGTTAATTACAATGGTGATAATGAAACAGATAAAGCACCAGAAATTTAGCTCACAGTGATGCTTAGAAAGAAGTCATAATCAATAATTCTCTTGCTTTAAATATGGCAGATGAAGTAAAAGTGCAGTTACTGTAACAATTAGCTTTCAAACAACTGCAGGCATTAGGAATCACTGAAGAGGTTTTCAACTCTAGATGATACACAAAACCAATAAAAATCTATTTTACTGGGAGAAAAATAACAAATTTTCAGTCAACCAAAACTCCTCCTGTGTGTCTGATACAAAATTAATCATCAGAAGTGCAAAAACAACAAAGCACCAAAGGTTTTGCAAAGGTATGACCCTGCAAAGACAGTTAATACCAACCAGTTCTACACTCCATTCTTTTATTTCTCCAACAGCTGCTGTAACAAAAGCCTGATCTTTGTTACGTGCTGGTGATGAGGTGACAGGCTGACGCATACTACTGTCATTACCACCTGCAGGCCAGGAGTTCTGAATATTTGCCTAAAAAAGATAAATATTAATGCTTCAGTTATAACTATGTAGGCTGTTTTTTTAAACAAAGCTAATTATAGAAGTATTGAGTTTGTAATTTTGATTACAGTAGAATATAAGAACCAATAAACATGTTAATTAGGTTGGCAACCTATGATAATGATGTTATCCACAGAAATCCATGTTTATAAACTCTCATTAAATTTTCACTAAAATTCACTTTGTGCATAACCAGTTATAGCCCTCCTTAAAAAGAATCAGGTCCCTGAACACTGATTAAAACAACAACAGAAAAATAAAACTTACCGAGGCATCTAGAAGAGTTTGTTCTCTCCACATATATTCTGCAGTTAAGAATTTCAGTTTCTGATGGAGTTCCTCATTTTCAATTACAACCAGTTGTACTTGATCTTTCATCCCAGACAATTCCTCCTATAGGATACAGGAACTGCGTGTAAAAGGCTCCTTGAGATGGCTATCCATATTTAAATACATCTTGAGAACAAAAGTCTAGATTAACGTTCTTGACTATTTTAACTCTTTTAAAGAGAATAAGAATACTTAAAAAACAGATTTCATATTTTTGTAGCTTGAATTTCCATATAACTTCTTTTTTTTTTTAAATGCTTATTTGTATTTGTTATAGGACTTAAAAATGTCTTTGAAGACCCTTAAACACCACACAGGCACTAAGACGCATAATAAAGCTCAGTATTTACTGAATTGGTTTGGCTCAGTTTTGATCATTACAACAATCAATCTCAAGACTAAGTGTAAACTGTTTTTAAAGTATTTCTTCATATTTAGGGGATCAGGGTTTTAGTAGATGAAATATGTTGTGTAATACCTTGCAAAACTTCACTTCTGCCTCTAAATGGTTAATATACTGTGACTGATCGTTGATTATAGGAATGAGATCAGAAACAGCTGGTTTGTCACAAGTTGCAGCTTCTGGGGGTTTCTGAAGGAAGTAAAGAATAACACGTGTTATTTTCCAGCTTTCCATTTATTGCAATAAAGTGTTGCTTGCACACAGAATACTATGTATATTTAATAAAAAGTTACCAAGTATTAGGTCACAAGGAAGGGAGAAACAGTGAGAACTTAAATTCTTTGATACGAAAGGTAAACATGTCACTTCTGTCAAACTGTACAGCTGCTAGACTAAATCACATTCACAAACTGATTTGTAAATTAGATTCATACCACAATTTAAGTGCATCATCCATTTCAGACAAACACAAGAGGCTATGAAATGAATATAAAGATACGCTTGAATTTTAATGAGTTATGGATGTGCAAAGGCAACTCCACTAAAAGTTCATTAACAATTGAGACAGAAACACAACTACGTCAACAATTTTAATATTTCTGTAGAAACACAGGAAAAATTGTAATAGATATTATGTTCATCAAAGAACTTTATTATTGGTATTTTAAATGACAATTCTAAAAACCTTTCTGAAGACCTTATAGATAACATTTTTGATAGTCTCACAATTAACTAGCTAAAGAATGTAATGAAGGGAATCCTTGCCCACTCAAGATAAACAGTTACATCTCTGCCTTGCTCAGCAAGATTTAAAAAGTCATTGAGCTTTTTACAAAATTTGAAAAATACAATCACTATAATGTTGCAACATTTACTCCTAAGAATATACTATAAAGAATTTAATTAAATATTACTAAAATGCCTTTAAAATCATAGATTAGTTTCCTGAAAACTACAGTCTCCCTTCAATTTTATTAGCAACACACAGTCCTTGTCAGTGTAACAAGAAGAGAGTTGAAATAACAAATATTTTCATAGCACAAGAATTCATTTATTTCTAATGAAGCATAACACTAATTTTAATGGAGTTACAGTATTAAGCAGAAATATGTTTGTCTGCAATGAAACTGCCTTTAAATAATCACAAAAAATATTTAATGAAGTCTCTACTTTAAAATTTAAAAAAAAAATCAGCTACTATCAGACTCTCACTCATCCTATTTATGTATTTCAATATTGTTTTACTACCTTAGTGTAGCAAACAGGTACATTTCTAGCATTAGTTCACTATTCTGGATGAAAACAAGCATCTTCATGCTCATCCCTAGCTAGTTTTGAAATTGATACAATGCCTTTTTGTTCAAAAATATTCCATGATATGCTTCTCAAATATACCCAAAGTCTTACAGATCATAGAACTCACTTTCAGGAACTAACTGAACAGCTGGACTCATAAATCTTCTAAATCTCCCAAAAGATTCAGAAACCTACATCTTTGTTTTTAAATAATATTTTTGAAACATTCACTATTAAAAAAACACCCAAACAAAACAACAACAACAAAAAACCCCAACCAAAAACACAAACCAAGCTACTAGTGGCAAGCTATTACATCTACTAGTTATCTACACATCATGCTAACAGCTGATGTGGGTTTTTTTGCTCAACAAGGTATTGAGATTTCCTGTCTATTCTTTAAAGATAAAATCCACTAACCAGAGTGAGACAAAAGGATCCTAACAACAAATGCCTTCCTGTCAAATTATAACCAGTGGAAGTATTGGTCGTATTAAAGTAGGGACTCTTCAGAAATCCGAAACTACTATTTCAGAGACAAACAGAGGGTTTTCCAGAACCAACTGGAAAAACATTTAGAGAAGGGACTCTGAATGTGCAATGTATTCCCCCCAGCTCAGTGCACATAAGTTCCATGTTCTATTGACTCAAAATTCACCTTGCTTTGAAGTCTGTTAATCTCAACTACTTTATGAAGTTTTAGAAAATGAATCACACTTGTATAATATGGAGCCAATAAAATTTGTAACTGACCATTCTGTTCCTCTGGCTCCTATTCACTCCGCCCTCTTTTCTAAAAGTGTAATAGACACCTTGCAGCTGGGACTTCCAGCTGTCTCCCTGAAAAGATTACACCACCACAGTGTTTGAAAAGGTGAAAAAATCCACTTCTATTCAAGCTAATTTTCACAAAACAGTGCTAATGTTTAACCTGAGAAACATTGGTGTCAGTGCTAAAGAATGGTTTCACTAAAAGGAGAAGAATAGGTAATATATTTTTCCAACAGAAAAAGAACAGAAGACTTCTTAACACAACTTACTAACTCACAGCACTGTCACTGGGATATTTCTTTATTTAGAAGACCCTACCTCCCTTTCATGGGGCAAATGCCTGATAGATCATTTGTGATTTATTTCTTTTTACCTTTTTTAATACACAATTGCTATCAAATTGTTATCAATTATAAATTAATTTGGGAAATTTTCATTAATATTCTGATAATACGACGTGTTACAGGGTGAAAGAACAGAGGTCAGGGGAGGCACATACTTAAAGTAGGCCAAATATTAAAATTGGAACTGAAAGACACATCTAAGTATGAATTAACAAACACTTACGCCAGAGTCTCAGAAATGCTGTTCACATTTACATTCTGAATATTGAAAAATTTATCGTATAAACACAAAGATTTATAAAATACAAACGCTTGGCAGCTTTAGAGGCCATCATTCTACATGGTGAGAAATAGTTTTGCCAACATCCCAAATAATTTAGCCCTCCTTGTACTTTTCCAGAACGCCTCAAATTTCAAACTGAATTTTGGCAGAGCTACAAAACCTGTCGTTACATTAACATCTCATACTCTAAAGCAAAAGCATAGTTACAGCATAAGGAGGCCTTCGAGAATCCTCAAAGTACAGTCAAAGGAAAACGGAGGCTGCTTTTGAGAAATTTGTCCACATAGCCATTCCTAACTGTTTCCAAAACAAAAAAGGATGAGCTTTTGATGGAAAGAAAATGAGAAAGCTGAAAGCAAAGTGGACTGTGACCCACACTGCATGGTCAACAAAAGAGGACAAAAGTCTAAATCCTGTATTAGAGATTTCATTTTTTTCCACTATGGTCATTAGCATACCAAGTTCTGGGTGTAGCCTCAAGAATCTCCTATATTTCAGAATATAAAAATCATTTGGTGTTTCTTTTCCTTCCTGGATACTAGAAGATTGATCACATCAGACATGCCATTCATTCAAACACCACAAAAGAAAGAAGAAGAAACATACACAGAATGATATCTTTTTCTTTGATGGAGAGACTTCACTTTCCATTCTTTCTTGATGTTGCAACAGAATTTTAAGTTGATTAACTAGAAAGAGATAAAAAACATTATAATAAAAATATTTACTTTTTTCATTGAAATTAGTATGATTTCTAACAAATTTTAAACTACTGGCTTTCAGAATAATCTTACCTGCCTGGCTGTGCTGCCGTTCCTGCCAGGCTGCATTCCCACTGTCATCACCACCTCTGTCCACATCACCACTGTCCTTGTCCACAGGGCACTGGACAAATCCAGCTTCACCCTCACCCTCTGCAAAATGTCTTTCCTCTAAGGCATATTTCAGTTGATGGATGCTTTCGCTAGCACGATCTGCAAACAATCACATCATTACCCACAATAAATAACATAAAAAAATATTTACTGACTGATAATTTAAAAAAAAAAATGGGAGAACTGAAAGCATTCAGCATCTGTCTAGCTTGACTACTTGATCTAAACTCACTGTCACTGGAAGCTACTCTTAGAAATCCCCAGCAGAGACAAAATTTCAACTACTAATCATATACCTGACCCTAAAATATTTCCTAGCATACACAGCTACACTTTTCAATGAACCTAAAGCTCACGCTATATTTCATACAATGTGCATCAAGAACAGCTTTTTTAAAAATCTAACAATGACACCACACATGACAAAGCAATGTACAGCACACATGGAAAATATCTGAGTAAATTAAATAAAAACTCAGCAAATTGAGTCAACATAAACCAGTGATTAAGTAAAGACCCCTGAATAACTTTGAAAAATAAATAACAACACTCATCATTCTGGAAAAAAAACAAAACCAACTCCTTCCAGAAGTTGACTTCAAAAACTGACTTTCTGGGAGGTGACAGAGTAACATTCTGTTCTCATTTTCAAGGCACTTTTTCTTATATTCTTTTTATTACTTATTTCGTTCAGGTGACTTCACAAAAAATAAAAAATTTTCTAACCATAAGTGTCATATCACTCAAACAGCTGAATATTTCTGATACGCCAGAAAAGAAACTTGAAATATTTGCAGCTGAGAGATGATGACCGAGTTGGGCATCAGAAAATATGGGCTTGGTTTTAAATAATGATAGCCCTGGTTCCCACCATAGGACCTCAGGCAATTCACTTATTACTTCCTTCTTTCAACTGCCTATTTACAAATGGAGATAAAGATTTAATTTCTCTTCCCTTTAAGCAGCATATAGACTAACTAGAAAAGACAGGGCAATAACCCAAGTAGTATGGCTTTATGCAATATTCAAAGTAGGATCTCTACATTCTACTATAAAACCAAGTGAAGCGAGAAAATAACCCATGCACCAGTCACAGAGTGTGCATGCTCGGTGGGACAGCTCCCCATAGCCATTCACAGCCACTTGAACAGCAATATAAGACAATTTCTTCCACTTTTCTCCAAAGTAATGCCACCGTCATTTGTCACTACCAGTCAAATCTACCCTGAATCAGAAAAGCTTCATGAACAGTTATCAATAATTAAAAAAACCCAAAACATCCAAAACTCTCAAAACCTTACTTCATGTAAAACGTAAAATCACAGCTGTTTTCTTCATATAGCCATGAATTCTTCAGAGGGTTACTTCCCCCTAGGACTACTGCATATGAAACATTTCAGTATACGTGCCCACAGAACAGGTATTTCACTCTTGTGAGACAAGGCTTATAAAGTAACATCTCTTATAGGAGCAACTGCTACAAGTACAACGATGGCAGGCTTTCCAGAATGAATGTTCTTCCTTTATTCTTAGTGTCTGTAAGCTGTAAATTTATATGATGTGTAAATAGCTAAGCAAAAATACTTTTCCTCATAGGCAAAAAAAGCTTAAAAAAAAAAAAAGTCAAAAATCCACATGTAAGCATTTCCTAGGTATAACTCAGAAGACACACCTCAGAGTGCAATATATGCTACTGGTGACTAATGTTACTAGCTCCCTTCTTCCAAATGGCAGAGTGAACAGCAGTTCAGGTCACAGAACAAAAGCTGTCTTCACTTTATCATCTTTTTCAAGTTCAGATCATCTTTGCTGAAGTTGGAAAATCTTTTTTTTCCCCCCACTGTAATGGTTTCACAGTCCTTTTCAGTCTTTTTCTCTGCTTCATTGTAACTTACCAGTAGCTGATCAAATACAAGTACCTCCGCCCAGAGTGTATTTCAGAACATGGCTCCCAGTCCAGTATGCCAGCCACCACTCACTTTTTAGCAATGCAAGTTTTAAACAAAAACCTGACCTGCTTCTTAAATCCCAGTCATCTTACGACTAGCATTACCTCTTTTGATTTTCAACTACTCCATCCTTTAACCAAGTTAATGTAAAATATGTTTAAATAGTCATAAATTGTTATGGTATGCTCAAATACATTTCAGAAGGCAGTGACTCAAAAAGGGGTTTAGGTCAAATATTTATCTATTCACATACTTAGGGTGGTTGGTCACCGGAACAGGTTCCCCAGAGAAGTGGTGATGGCACCAAGCCTTCCAGAGTTCAAGGAACATCTGGACAATGTTCCGAGTCATACAATTTAGTTTTAGGTAGTCTTGCGAGGAGCAGGGATTTGGACTTGATGATCTTTATGGGTCCTTTCCAACTCGAGCTATCCTATGATTCTATGACTACTTAAGTTATTCATCCGTTCTCGAGCATTCCAGGATGCTGTGAGAGTGGGAGTTAACTGAGCAATAGTAGAAGTATCCCACTGATGCAACGGCTTAAATATTTAGCAAACTACACTGCAACTAGTTGTTGCCAAGAAGCCTTCATTGTCAGTTAAGGTATTGTGTGTTGCGACATCTGAGAGCAATAAAATTCCTTCATTTCCCCATTCACTGTTAGAGAACCCTGGAGTCTCACTATTTGTTTCTATAGCCAGGGAAGAACAACAAAACAAAGCAAAACAAACAGGCCAGTATGCAGTTTGTTCCAGAACTTCTCCCTCTTCCTAATGTTACAGCTTCTAAGCTCCAAGCTACTACTTCATTCTCAAAGATAACACAGATCTTCTTTCACTATGTCCTCTTCTTCCATAAATGTACTGCAGCAGTAGCACTGAAACAAGTTAAAATAATTATCAATGGCACATTGATGTCTACTTTTCTTGACTACACTCACTTACTCCCTTTTGCATGTCCAGTTCATCTCTTAATGAAGTAAATGGTCTGTCTTTGCATTCACTAGACACCAAAGAGCTAACATTTACTTCAGTAAGAGTTGAACTGGATGTGTAAAAGGGAGTAAGTAGATTATAACATTTTCTTCTTCAAGAACAGACATAATTCTGGGCATTAGGATGAAAGAAGACACATTGCCGAGTGGAAAGACATACATTTGTTGGTTTTGCCAATATAAAAATATTCTTTTTAAACAGGAAACAAGTAGAAAGAACCTCTGTGGATGCAAACTACTGAACACCAAAGAATCTTTGCTTAAGGACAATGTGGTAATTTTGTAATTAATGCAGAAGTTATTAATTTTTAAGTGCTTATACATTCGACTCAAATTCTTCAGTTAGACTGTTCTTGTAATAGTAGAAGTCCTCAGTAGAAATACAATGCAGAAAACTTCTTGCAAGCAGTACTGGGATTTGTGTATCTAAACTTCAATCAGTATTTTTCTTTCTTACATCTAATAAGACTTTACAAGTGAATTCTGAACATGTATTTTTGTTGTATGACAAAACCTCATGGATGCGTTACATCCTATAGGAATAGCTGAGGATATAAATTAAACTGGACTTACCTGGGTTAAAATTTAAAAAAAAAAAATATTTACTGTAAAGCTCTTTAGTTTTCAATGTTTAAAGGATCCTAGATGATTATGAAAAATTGCAAGCTAGCAGCAAAACCTGACAGATCAAACCCAATGCATCAAAAATAAAAATAAAAAGGAACTGCTACACAAAAATTCTGTCATCAACTGTCATGTATAAATTACAGGCAGTACTTGCTGCAAGGGACAAGCAGATAACTTATCTAATGCCTTAGCAATGACAGAGCTGATCAAACACCTGATAGAAAGAAATACACTACTGCTTATTATTTCAGACAGAAGCAACCAGGGATCCTAACCTGGGATCAAGACCATACTATTCTAATTACAAAGATATTCTTACCCTTCAATTCATCTAAACCTGAATGTAAGATTGGACTAGATTAAGTTCAGTTAAGCATAATGGTTTAGACAAAACCAACAGGGCCCTGACAAGAACATTTATTAATGTTCAAAAAACACATGCCATATATTCTACATGCAGAATAAAGGTACTTCTCCGTCCTGAAAGAAGCATTGATAACTCTGGTTATTTTCTGTGCTCACTGTAACAAGAAAACCTAAGTAATACTCCCTGAAAATACAGTACAGGTATCCTTTTTCCAGAGAAGTATCTTTGGAGAAATACAAATGGTAAAAGTTTTTTTTTTATATGGAAATGTCAGTACTACCACTGAACAAAAACATTTTTTCACGTTGGAGAGACATTACTGATCCATTCAACTTGCCAAAAAAAATATTAAGATAAAGGCTAGAGTCAGGACACTGAAGTAAAATACAAGATGGAAGAGGTAGCTGCATTTCCAAAGTAGTAATCAGATCTAGGGGTAGGAAAAAAAACAACAAAACAAGAAAAAGTAAATAATTGTAAGAACATTTGCCACTGAAGTGAAAACAGAAAAAATAGAGAAGGCATTGAAACATTTTTGCATCGCCTAAACAAAAGATGTTTTTTCAGACACTGCGTGAGACTGTCTATAAAGAGCACTCCTTTAAATGAAAGCACCAAAGCTACCTCATTCATGAACTCTGAAATGCCATGGAAAATACTCTGGGAGCCAACTGAGAGCCTAGCAAAGGAACTAGGCATCCAAAACAACAGAAAATAACTCCAGCTGGTAGAAGTGTTAAGCAGTATACATTGAAGAAAACAAACTATAACTGTACGAAAAAGTTGCTACAAGTCTGTGTTCTAAAGCTAAGGGTTCAGTTCTTGTAATGCTTACAGGCAGATGACTAGAAGTTACTGGCTGCAATTTCAAACAGGTCACTTCCTGACATCCCATGGTTCCCACTCGGGAAATAGCCCTAGAATGTTAGAGAAGGAATTACACATATTCTTTAGGTCCTAAAAAAAAAATAACACTGTAAAATTTATGTGAAACAATAACTGGCAAAACAGACAACTAGATCACTTAGTGAAAACAGAAAGATGATGCCTATTTAAGGAAAATTTACTATCCAAAAGAATATCAACATTGATTTTGTTTGTACTGACACTTGGAAAACTACAATAGCACATCATGCACCTCTTCTGGGATAGCATGTCAGCCAAATAGTTGCTTAAAAATACTGAAACTGAGAATTTGTTTCTAAGTTTTTAGTGTGTTTTATGCAGTCTTGGAGTTTATTTACTGTTCTCATATTCAGCTATTCTTCTTTAATCGGCTGCCAAACACAGGTATGCCACTTGCTGCTAACATATTACGTGGCAGTGCTGAGATTGAAAGTATCCTATCAATTAGTACCTATGCTGCTAGAATTTTACGTGTAAACATTCAACAGTAACATGAGCAACACCATGCTGTTCATAAGTCAGGCCTCAAAAAGCCCCAAGATGTGTTTAAACACTCAGATGTTTCAAACTAATGAATCATGGATCCATTTGATTTGGTTTTTTGGTCTTCATAGTTCTTTGCATTATCTGAGAAATACGTGGTTTTCAACACAGCTTTTACCCAGTTATCATCTTTAAGAGGAAACTCTTCTCCGGAGCTGCAGCAGTCGTGAATTCCTAAACCAGCTCTTTCTGCAGAGCATAAGGCACATGCCTAAGGTCTAGAGACCCTCACAAAGAGAAACTCAAAGCATTTCCCAGTTCTTTCTGACAGGTTCTCCACCCTGTTACGTGCTCTGTTCAGCACAACACTTAGGAACAATTGCCAAATAAAAAACCTAAGCCAAAAATGTACAGCTATAGATTACCACTTACAATTTAGATCTCAGCTGTTTCTGTGCCCCAGCTGACTTGAAGACCTGGTAACTGGGCCACATACTCATTTTTCCTAGGACAGCTCTGACTTCACATCTCTCCTGCTTTACTTTTGAAGCCACATAAAGCAGCCACAAAATGATATTTTATTTGTAGAAGCCTTATATTTTTATCTGTTCCTCTTACAGCTTGCTGTAAATTGCAAATCAACCCCCTTAACTCTGCATTACACACAACATTAAAGACTCCTTATACAAGATATACACTATTCAGGAAAAGCCTTGTTATAGCATCTTTGTTATTTCAACAGACCTCTCTGTTGGGCTCCAAGATCAGTTACATTTTAGTCAGGTTTTCTGGTCTGGCTTTCTGTCCTCTGACCACTTGTTTTGCAAACAGCCAGGGTACTCAACAAAACGATCACACAGTCCTATAATCTGAACAGTTCATTAAGCAAGCACACTAAGGTGAATAGGATAGAGAGATGTATATAGATATATAATACAGAAGCAAATCAGTGATGCATCAAGTCATTATTGCATTAGAAAGAACAGTGATTAAGAGGAAATACATCACCAATAACCACCTAATCCACACCATCCAGGCCCACACTTAAACTGGGAAGCCCCATTGCAGCCGATGCCAGGAGACTCAGGTAACTGGGAGAGTTCCTACACGGTGTGTCCACCCATAAGCAAGGCTTCAGGCTTAGCTACAAAAGGAACCTGCTTTTATATCAGGTTTACTCACTTATCAGATGTTTACTCATGTGGGCATGCAGGTTCTCATGATTTCAAAGCTGGCTGCACCTGAAGCACTGGCCAGGTGTCCCAGTGTGGCCAAATGTGGAGGTCACAGAACAGCTGCAGACGTTTTTCCTGCCTTCTTCCAACAGCTAGTCATAACAAACACACACTTTATCAAAGACACACTTTTTCATGTTTCTCACGCTCCTGAGCGGGGATCAACTCTCAGTTAGGTTCTCATCCACAACACCACTGGCCTCCGTTTACTGAACACCTGTGCTGCCCGTGTGCCAGTCTTCCAAAGGATTTCCCTTTACAACAATCGAGACTGTACTGAAGCAATCAATTACTCTTTGGAGACCTGTACACCTTTCCATCAAACCGAATAAGGCTGTAAAATTATTATTCTGATCTCCAGCATGGGTGGTGATAACCTGTTGCCACATATCAGCTTGGGTCCAGATAACGTATTGCGAAAACAACAAATAATGGCCAAGGCATGTCACCTGAAATTCCAGCATCCAGATGACAAGAATGAGCTGAATCATAGAATTGTCTTGATTAGAAAAAGACCTTCAAGATCTTTGAGTCTAACCACCGACCCAGGACTACCAAGTCCACCACTAAACCACACCCCTCAGGGCCACATCTGAATTTGGAGAAAAACCTGAAGCTGTATAACTATATAAGAAAAACAGACAAAGAATTAGGTCTGACAACATACATAGGGAGTAACAATGACCTATTTGTGTTACACAAAATTCCTCACTGTAGTGGTAATTAAGTGAGAAATGCTGTACAGGTCAAAGGAATTAAAAGTTGTACATCACTGGGAAATAAAGTTTCATCAAGAAACATAACAGAACTTATATCAGGGTTATGTTTGTGATAATACCCTATTGATACTTACTCACTGAAAGGCACCCCTGGATGTACAAAATCAAACCTATCTTGGCATTGTTTGGAAAAAGTCCACATTCCCCAGAATGGAAAGGTGAAAATGCCACTAGAAATGTTCTGAAATGACTTAAAAACCACAATGGATCCAGTGTAAGAGGATCCAGTCAGAAATAGGTAAAATGAAAATAAATTGTATGAACAAAATACCCACATCAAACATTCAATATGGGCAGCTCTAACATTAGTCTTAGACACAGATAAACAGCCCAAGATACAAAATTCTAACTCATATCTTCAAAGGGCCTTTCTTGAAAGACATCACTTACAATGTCTGGGTAACTTGGTACAAAGGCGTGCTTCAAAACTCCACATACCAAAATCCTAAAAGCTCATCACAGCTACGAAGATACCACACTATGACAGTACCCAAGCACTCCAACAGATTTTCCAGCTGAAAGAAGAATTCCACTGGAACATTTCAAATGCACAAAAAGGCCAAGACAAAGATCAGAAAGACTGCAGCTCTGGTGCAAAATGCTGTAAAAGCGTATTTTCATGACAAACTTTGTCTGAGTCAAGGAATGAACTATGAAGTCCTTCCCAAGCTTACCAACCTACACACGCACAAGAACATTTACATAAAGGAGTATTAAGCATCCTGAATTTATGGGAATACACAGTAGGCTTGGAGACCAAAGGTCTTTTGCTTCACCTGCTGTTAGCACCTAGGCAATGCGAGAACATTGCATTCTGCGGGGAGTCCAGGCAGCTCAACATAACCACTGTATCCAGCAGCAGCTGGATGCCCCAGCAGCAGGAATGTCAAGCAGAGCTTGCTGCCTGCGCACTCCAGAATTTAAAGACAACAACGTATCTTCACATCTCCTCAGAAATCTGCTTTCTCCACTGCCTGCTTGCCACCTTTTAGACTTGCCACTAATCCAAAACGCCAGCACCGATTTGCCTTCATTAACTAAAATGAGGAAAACATCAATTTATAAAATGTTTCAGTGACAGTGTAGCCCCTTCCCAGGTCTGCATAAAGGCAAGCAAACAAGCCTGAAAAAGTATTCTAGGTAAAAGGCAAACACAAGCACTCTGAAAATAAACGTACTGTGAAATATACCAAATTTCTGACAAATTGGTTGAGCTTGTACTTGTGCCTGTACCAGTGCAGCAAAATGAACAAAAACCCTTAAAGCGTGGCCTTTTTAAGTGAAGCTATGCCTCAGTGAGTGACAATAACGTCTTGAAGCAGAAATACATTCCCATGAGAAGATTTATCAAGCAGCAAAACAGCATGCTTTCAACTAGAGTTTTAAAATCCTCATTTATCACTCCTCCTTTACCAATAAAAGTCCCAGCAAAAACCCCTTTGACTGCATGAAAGTCCAAATCCAGCCCAGGAAAATTACCCAATGGTTTTCATACACATCCAGCAAAAAAGGAAAGTGTGAAGGTTGTGTCTATGTAGGGCAATTCCTAGGTTTGATTCATTGATTTCACCTATCACCAAAGGAACCCTGCACAGACAGGTGCTCTGATATTGGTCACGCTCACTGCTCTACCTGCAAGTGCCAAGCAGCATCCACACGGCCACTTAACCCACAGGAGGAGTAAATACAGAGGATGCTTCAGGGTTCTGGAAGAAGGTGCGATCCAGCCTCAGTGCAAGGAGCTGGTGCTGTTCTGAGAAGGAAATATCAAACACTCGCTAAGAACCAAGCACCGACCAGCTGCTTTAAAACATTTCCACTGTTTCATCTTTTTGGAACTCTGCGTTTCATCCCGCGGTGCCACAGCAGCGGGATGGGTGGGCACAGAGAGCTGGGACCCAGTGGCTTCCCTCAGGCCGTGGCTGCTCGGAGCCCGGTACGGCCCGGGTGCCCCGGCCTGGCACAGATCACAGCAGGTACGGGGACACCGTGTGACACGGGGAATCGCCCTCCCAGGGTCAGCCCGCGCCCTCTCTGGGTCTCCGAGGTCTCCAGGGCAGCGCTGAGGCTCCCGCAGGCGGAGCGGAACCGCCCCCGGCTCTGAGCGGGGCAGGGGGCACCCGCGGAGCCCTCCAGCAGCGGCCGAGGGGGGGTGCAGCCCTCGCCGCCCTGCGCGGCGGTGCCCGCTCACCTCGGAGGCGCCGCTGGTACCGCTCCAGGGACTCTTCCATGGCGGACACCACCGGCTCCCGGGGCAGCGCCGCTGGGTTCCGGTACCGGCACCCGCCCCGCCCCGCGGCTCCTCAGCGCCGCCCGTCGGTACCTGGCAGCGCCCC
>VZRW01003268.1:0-19431 GCA_013398125.1 Aegotheles bennettii | reverse complement strand
ATTAATATTATTATTATTTTCCTCCTCGGTGGGGTTACCAAATTGAATTATCTTATTGTGTGGTCAGATGAGTTGCAGGGCAAGCACACAGAATGAGGACAGCAGTGTCAAGCCTGGAAAAAGGGAGTAGTCCCTTTTCCAGTAGCAAATATACATTTGGTCTGCTTAGCTGTCCTGTCCGGCTGTCCTCTGTACCACTGTAGCTTACTGTGGTCAGAAAGGGGTGGGTTATGTATAAATCCAAGAAAACAAAATAATTTAGATACTGGGTTTGTTCCTGTTGTTTGCCTTTACTTAATGTCCTTGTTATGTAAAATGTCCAGACTAAACATCCAGAACATATCACTAGGTGAAAAAAAGTGTTGCTCTGCTAAGTAGATATAAAAAGGGGGAGGGGAAGGGCATCTGTTAAGTCATGTGGCCTTTGTACAAGAAGAAGCAGGATTTTGGTGCTGGGCTAATACTGGTATCTTCTCTTTCACAGAATTTAAGACTGAGTTTTCAAATATTTTCATAGTTTTTTCTTGCCTGTTTCCTGGTTTTGAAGTGTGTGATTTTTGTGATTTATAGAAAAGTGTTGTTTGGTGTATGTTTAGAGAAGTTGTTTTTATACATTTGAAACAGAGATAAGAAGTATCTTCTCTCTTTTCATCCTCTGAATAGAATACTCAATAAAACATGACTTTTTTTTCCCATATGAGCCCCAAATATTTGTCAACTTTGTTTCTCCTTCTCTTTTTCTCCTCTTAGAAATTGTTACTGAAGAATATCTTTTTCCTTAGCTAGGTGCTTTTTAGAGCTCCAGTGTCATCCACTGATGGTCCTTGTGAGCCGGTTTGTGTGCAACAACTGCAGCCCTCTTACAGTCTAGCTTCTTCATTTTTTTCCCTGCTGTGTTAATTGCAAGGATTGGTGCTTTTGTAATAGGTTTCTCTGTTTACTTGTTTCCATTCTTGTGAACGAAAACATTTTACATTTGGATCTTTTACATGAAACTAAGAGGGTATCTTCCTTGGCAAACAGCTGAATTGTCTGTGTGATGGGCTTTCTCATTTTGTACCTCATTCCAAGCGAGATTCTGGTTCTGCTCGTTTTCTTTCCAGGAAGAACTGCAATTATTGAGCTTTCCAGTGCAATAATAACAAAAGTGATGCCACTTCCTGGCATTTCCAAGATGTTTCTTTGTGCACTGGGTATTTTGTTAGTCTGCAGCTCTGGTATTGCATGAAAAACTTGTAATTAATCCATTAGGTAACCATTGGGGTCTGAAAGTAGCAATACACTGAATGCATTAAATCAGATGTATTTACAACTTTTCCCTCAAAATGACATCCTTTTTAATTGACGATCTTTCTATTGAATTGCAAGTATTTGGCCATCTAAATATACATTCTGTTCTGTGTTCATAACCATACCTTTTCCAGTTATTTCTTCTCATTGTGGACTATGTTTCAAGATTAGGAAGAAAAGTGCAGGAAGTTGGAATATCAGGATATCTTTCTGTTTTCTCATGAACGTGTTTTTTTTTTTTTTGCTTTCATTAATCTCCCCTTTTCCCCCTGCCCCCTGTAACTTAACTGATTATTTAGTCCTGTGGAACTGTATCATTGCAGGAACCTTGATGACAGGAATTCTTCTACGTAATTTTATAATTTAATTGACTAAATAGAAGACAATGGGTAGTACTGTAGTTTTACTTTATTTCTTTTTCCTTTGGAGTTTTCCTAGGAATGTAAGAATGGTCACATAGATGGATCTTTGGTCTGACTCAAACCCAGTATCTTTTCTCCAAGAATGGCTATAACGTGGTAGAAATAAGAAAGATGCAAGCACGTATGGTATTTTGTGCTAAGACATTCCTAGTCTCCATCTATTTTCTGCTTGGAACTTTACAGTCAGGTGTAGTTTCTATTAAGGATTTTTCCTTCCACTTGATCTGCATATCTTCAGCTAAGGCAATTCAATAAAAATGGCCTTCTATATTTTTCAGACCTTCATTTCTTATACACATTCAGCTGTATATCAGCATAATTTAATAATTGAAATCTTGATTTCCTGCGTATTTTTGTTACTACAAAAAAACCACCTCAGTTTTATGAGGTTAATGAAGATTACACTTCTTATCCATCTCCCCCTTCACTAAATGATCATGTTTCCTTGGTTTCCAGAAGGGATTGTCATGTAATATAAAGGTCAAAGCCTTTCTGTAGGAACTGTTTTTAAGGTGATTCACAAGTCAAAAATACATCTTAAATTTTAGCTTTAAGTTGACTCTGAAACTGGCCATTGCAAATCTGTTTTGAATTATAAGCAGGAACTATTCAGGAAGCCATTGAGGAACCACTGAGAACCCGGAACTTCTTTTTGTTTAGTTTTTGGATTAGCAGGGAGTTTTAATGGTCACAACTGGCTGACAAAAGAATTACAGAACTTCTAAATGTTTTCCTGTGACAGATGATATTGCAGTTTTCTTCCTAGTTGGAGAATAGTAAGAAAGGTAATGCTGCTGGCACAGAACTGGAGTTAGTGAAAAGGAGAAGCTGAATACAGTAGTCAGGTGTGTTGCAAAAAAGAATAACTATTTAAAAAACAATACAAAAAAACCCAACCAAACAAAAAAAAAAACCACAACAAAGAATGAGCAACGGAAAAATATATTCATGCAAAAAATGCCAGGCTGAACTTAAGCTTGGGCATAGCTTGAGGCAATCACTTGAAAGTCCACAGATGTCACAAAAAAAGTGGGTTTTTTTAAAGTTTGTCAGCAACAATATTTACATTAAGGTAACCATCATAGAAAATATGTTGTTTATTTTAATTGTAGTTTGCCACATAGAATTTATTTTGTGTTGAATCTTCATATCCTGTTTGTTTTACTGGCTCTTTTTCTCATTCAGAATTTTATTTCTTACTTCACTGAGCGTGGGTAAGTCATCTGTCTGCCCCAGGTCTTGGTGAAGTCTCTGAATCTTTAGATATTGCAGATTAGTTCTGTGTATGGTGGGTTCTGTTTTTATACAATAATGCAAGGCCCAGTATAATGCTATTGCATTGTATTCTTTAGCCTGCTATAGGAACTTTATTGCTTGGCATTATCCAATAGTATCTTTTTCTTTTTTTTCTTAGAATAAGTATTTATTTCTTCAGTTTTTGTAGCTTGTAAACCACATACAATTGTCTTGCTTCCTGTGTGTGTATTATTTTGTAGCTTTTCTTAAACAAACATACCCCCTTGCTTTTTTCCATTTTTGTGGCCTGACTGCATTTTCTTTAGCATACTCTATTGGCAGCCTCAACTGTACATATTAAATGTGTTCAGGTGTTGCAATGGTCAGCTTTCCCCCTTAGGGCAGGCTGGTTCTCCAGAGTCTGGTTTGCCTTGATCTCTTGCAGGATAACATTGTACGTGCATCCTTACAGATTGTTGCCTGGTTGCTTGCTTTGAGGAAGTCAGTGTTTGGAACAGAACTAGGAACTGAATTACCCAACAACTTCAGTTCCTAATGTTGGAATCACATTTCAGTACCCACAGCAGTGGGACTGGCTTTGGCTGATGTAGAACCGCAGCTGCTTCAGTTTTCCATTTCCTTGATAAAGGTTAAAACTTTTCATTTGCCTGTCACTTGAGTCTTCAATACTAAGGTTGAAAATAAATCAATACAGTGAAGGTCTGGACATGCAAGCAACTTACGACAGAGTAATCTGTCATTAGCTTTGTATGTTTTAGCTTTCCATAGTAATTCCTACTGTGTGGCATGTGCAAGGAACACAAGGCAGTTCATACAAAGTTAGTTCCTAGAGATTTGCTGCAGTGGAAGTGTGGATGCAGGAGCTGCTAGTAAGAAAGAGGTGCCATACTATAAATTCAAATCCCATACAGCTGTCCAGTAAACTGTTCCTGTGTTTAGAACTTTAAATTTAATTAAGCCGCTGACTTCTCCATTTCAGCCAGTAAAACTTTGGGCACATCTCATTATGAATTCTGAGTACAATGTATACACTTAACTTTTATCAGCCGTTCAGATATTAAAAGTTGTGGAAGGATTTGAAAATAAAATCTGTTTTCTTTCTCTCTGAGCCAAACNTTGGTCCTGATCAGGAGGTCTATATCCTATATACTATAATAGACCCCCACAACTGTATCACCTATGCTAGCCTGCCCCTTAATTCTCACCCACAGACTTTCAACTTGCCCCTCATCAGCCCCTGGACAAAACTCAATACATTCTAGTTGTTCTCTCACATAGAGAGCAACTCCACCACCTCGCCTCACTGACCAAAAGCACTTTGAACTTGAGGAGAAAGTGGGAATAGAAGTCAGTCTTCGGAGCTCTGTTGTTCATAGAGTTTTTCTTACTCCTTAGAGTTAAAATACAAATAGTAAAGGATAACTTTTTGTCGTATTTATTCAGTAGTCTTCTAAATTTCAACTGCCTTCTGTCTGCAGAAGATTGCAGATTGGTAGTTACTGGTGTATTCTATATTCTATACTGTTATATTCAGCTGTTCTTGACTGTAGAACTTGACTTTTATGGATGTATTGGCTGATGTGGTTGGACCTTTGATGTTGAAACATCTTCTGTTGAATCAATTATGGTGCTTGTCTGTTCATACTTGCAATGCTGTAAGAATGCATTGGTGTGCCTGGTTGGGATGGCCCTCAACCTGTTCATCTTGTGGACCAAGTACAAGGAACATGTTTCTATTTTCTCTCTCCATCCTTCTAACTTATGATAGCACATGGCACCTACATCGAGGGCTAAGGGGGGGGAAAAGCACATCTGAATTTCTGGCAACATTGGGAAAGCAATTTGCTTTTGATTCAAAGCAAAACAATCCTATTAAGAAAAAATGGAGAGAAAATATATGCAGGAGAACAAGTAATGTCTGGTTTCTCAGGGATGTGTCCTATCCCAAACTGTGCTGAACCCATGCACGTGTTCTTTCTTGCCCCCCTTGGGAACCAATGATATTCTGTGTGGAAAATAAGCTGAATGGCAAATATCCCACAGAGGCAGAGCACAGAGGAGCTGTGCAAGCACAGGTCTGACAGCAGGCTGTGAGGAGCTGGGAACCCTCAGACTTGCAGTGCAGTGTTTCTGCCAGTGGGATGATGGATTTGTTCTTTTGAACTCGTTTTGCCCAGCCCTTCATTCTCCCAAAACTTGTAGGAGCTTTGTGTCTCTGCAATCTCCAGCTCTCTAAAGTTTTCTGTTAGGAGGAGCAATTGGCGGAAAAAGAGCAACTACTTAAGCTGCACTTCCTCAGGGGGCTAAAAATGGTTTCAGTAAGAGTTTTAATTACCAACTGAGTGGCAGAAGGAGAATACGGTTAAAAACCCATGAACCGTTTGCTTAAATAATACACACTCTTGTTTGAAGAAAGAAATATGCCTTCTAAAAATATGCCTGGGAAACTAAAATGAAAGCTACAACCGAGCTATTTTCGATTAAGCAAAAGATAATATTAGTTTTGTATGTGAAAGATATACTAAATAAATAATTGCCATATTTTCAACAGGAAATTATACAAGAGATTAAATCCAGGAAGAGACAAAACAAAACAAACACGGAAATGCAGCACTAATTTGCAAGATATTAGGTGTTATTAAACTACTAGAAATGTTGCTCAGTAGGTACAAGCAGCGATGATAACTTTTATACCATGGAAACACAGAGCAGTTTAAAGAACAGAGGATGTGAATTGTTCAAACATTTAAAAAAAGAATGATGATGATACTCCTTAATCAACTTCTTATGTTTTTGTCCATATTTGCTTCCATGTTAAAATGGTTTAAAGTATTTTTGGTAAACCAGACGACTATTGCAGCAGCATGGTTACTGTTGCTTAATACACAGTTTATTTTTTATGCAGCTGAGCATAAGTCTGAGCCCAGTCTATTCTTTTTGTTAGGGACATAAAATGAGTAACTTCTGTAGTAACTGTGGGTAGTTCTTAAAGAAACAAAAGCCAAACCCCCAAACTTATTCACTAAAGTGCCAATGAAAGGGATGACTCAATCCCTTTTTGTGGATGGGTTTATAGTACCGCTTCCTGCTGTCAGGTTCGGTGCCTGAAGCTGTGTCTGTGGAGTTCAGAGCTCTTTCCTTTCACATCTCTTCCTTTCATTTATTTATTTTTTTAAGGCAACAAAATTATTGAACTACAAAGGAGAACATATGTAGATTTCCTCTCATGGAACTACTTGTACTCCAGATTTCTGTCTATTGAAAGACACACTTGCATTCATTCAAAAATATTTATAGCATGATACTAATAAAAGCATTTTCTAGTTGTCTCCAAGTGTTCCAAAGTTAACCAGATTTTCATTGCAGCATTCTGCAAAACATATGCTAATGTTTTACCAAACCGAGTTTAAATCACCAGTCATTCTTGAACCAGCTTAAGAAAGTCCACCTGAAAATGTTCTTACATATCAATGCGGCCCTCTGATTGTGATTTGGTTGAGGGGTTGTAAGATACCTGCTCAAACAAGTCCTTGCAGAAAAACGTCAAGCTGCAGACTCACTGTATATGTTATTTCTAAAAGTTTATAGTGACAATTTCGTGTGTAACTGCTTGATCACATTTAGTAAATAGGAGGTAGTGTAAGAAACAGAATGAAGACTTACCATGCTAGTGGCTATATTCTAGTGTATTGACTGCATGCAAGAAAGCGGTGAGTAGGCACCACAGGCAAATGTGGAATAGCTACTCTCCATTTGCTAGGTACTAACCAGAGTGGTTTAAAATCTTTGCAGTAAGTAATATTAATCATAAAAAGCATGGGTATTCTTTTTGTTTGTGGAATTACCTTGCCCTGCTTTGTGTCTTGCTAAATTCTTAATACTGTGTTCTTGCAGCTGTTTTCACTCCACTGTACATTGAGAAAGTGTTTGTGTTGTATTTGCTACCTTTCAGTTTCATTTCATGGGAAGGAGAGAGATGGGAAGGACATAGACGTTAAAGAAATGCTATACTCCAAACTGCAGTGGTAAATTTCTATTGAATGACTTGGGATGTAAGTAAAGAACTGAACAAATAATTAAAATATAAGGCATTTTAAGCCTTGTTCTATTCTATTTTGTATGAATCTCCAGGAAGAGGACTTAAAATCAGAAAAAGATCTTAAAGATCTAGTCCCATGTTGTCTAAGGTTGGAAAATGCTGAATATAAGGAAATCTGCTCTCTTTACATCACAGCTACCATGCTGATTTTAAAAGAATCTTGGTTTTAAGCTTGTTGTGCTGTTAAATACTTTGTAACCTACCGGTGTAGCACAACATATTTATGACACAGAATCAACGAGCTTTTATTATGCTTATGCACACACTCTCCCTGTCTTCAGACAGTGAAGATTGCCTAGAGCAAACATCACATAACTTCAAGGCAAAATTTTGAGCCTTTGGTTATTTTGTAAAATAAGTGCATCCAACTTTTTTCCCTTTTCCCTTTTCCCTTTTCCCTTTTCCCTTTTCCCTTTACCCTTTTCCCTTTTCCCTTTTCCCTTNCGTGTTCTGTTTGCCTTTTTCCTTCTACCTTGTCCCTTTTCCCTTTTCCCTTTTCCCTTTTCCCTTTTCCCTTTTCCCTTTTCCCTTTTCCCTTTTCTTTCCCCCCTCTTCATGTAGGGCCTGTGTTACTGATCTTGGAACAAACAACTTAATGAATTTCCAAGAAAAATACATCTGTGGCCTTGGCTGTTGAGAATAATTGTAAAAAACTCCAAAGTATTCCATAAGGGAGAGGGTAGAATGTACCAAATATTCTGTATGGAACACACCTTGGAATGATAAATATGTTTTTCAAGTTAGTGTGGAGATGTAGCAAAGAATAATAGAATACCTTTTTCAAGTTATGTGTCTTTAATGCCATGAATAGATGTAGCTGTCAGTAGCATTGATTTCAGTCATCGTCCTCTGCTGCTTCCACTTTCGTGCCCTGTGTACTCATGCATTGTGTCAAGAAGTAAAATGGAATTGAGAACTGAAAGAGAGATGTTAAAATTACTTGTTTTTCTTTGGAGAGTATACTTATCTTCATACCCGCAAAGTAAATAATTCCCTTTATTAAAGAAGAAAAAATTTCCTTTGCCTTGAATGTAATTTAATCTCGCCAAGTGTCTTGGGACGTGGAATAAGCCCCATATATTTCACAATTTTGGGGAAAGTGAAATCACCACCCTTGGGAGGTCAAGAGGTCCAGTTTTATTTGCAAAGTGGTGTTTGTCTTTTCAGTAGTGCTTGGGACTGTGGTCGGTACTTGGCCAATGCAAATAAAACCTCCTCTTCATACACAGCCTACAGAATAACTTGGAGTATGCCACGATGGAGGCAGTGAGAATAGGAAGTGGAGGAGGAAGACTCGACTGCTTCGTTAAGATTCTGCCTGAATGCAATGCCTGATTTGTACTCATTTATTTATTTATTTTCCTGCTTGCTTATCTTGGCAGTAGTATAGTCTGATAATACAGTCTGATATGGAGGGGTTGGGGGGGGGGGGGGGGGTATTTCTGTAGCTTTCCTTAAAGGAAGCTTTCTCCCAAAGACAATTTGGTTATGGTTTCTTTGGCCTGCTTGCTGCAGTCATTTCTAAGGGCTGCTTATCAGATGAACTGTTTTACTAGTATATTGGCTATGTTAATCTCTATATAGATTACCTTGTTTAATCATGGTGAAATAGGAAAACTTCAAAATATTTTTCTTTATACAATTCTTTAATCTGAATGAGGGTGATGGACAAAATATGAACACTGGATTGTCTAATCATAAGTTAAGCTACTCTTATAAGCAGTCATTAGCTTTTATCTTAACTGTTTATTGAAAGCAGCTTTTCAAAAGTGTTGCCTTTCAGTATAGGAAGGCTGCAAAGAACATTAATGAGAAATGTGTTTTTTTTATGAATGTAAAGATTAGGAATGCAAAACGAGCTGTTTTCTTTAATAAATGCAAAATATCTTTATTGTCTGTTATCTAAGGATAAAATAAGATCACTATTTAAAGTCTTAATGTCTTTATTCAAGTGACTAATAACTGACTATGCTTTTAACAGTTTGAAATCTAATATTTAGATTGACAATACCTTAAAACTTAAAAAAATAAATTAACCTTCAGGTACCCCTGAGTATTATAACAACAGTATATGCATGAAAAGGCTTATGATTGTTGTGTAAAACTTTCCAGGTACAGTACCAGTCTCATGCAAAGTTTTCTAATAAGTCTTTTAGGAATTTGTGTGTTTACCAGTATTCTGTGTAAACAGAACCCAGTATTTTATATTTCGTGAAGTTGCTGAAGTCTTATTTTCAATCTGCTGTTCTTAATACAATTTGATCTCCTAGCTCCCATTAGGAATTTTGGTGTTTGTCTTTCTTTGTGGTAGGGAAAGGCATGACTGTCTCCATAGTTTCTGTAACATTTAATTTCCCTTTCTTAGATGCTTTAAATGGGAGATTTAGTTTCAGTTGTGTGTGTTTGCTTATACTTGGTAGAAAGTCTTTGTGTTGGACTTCATGTTTGTTGTAGACATCCTGATTGTTCATGCAAAAATATCTTTTTGCATACTGTGACACTCAAACGATTGATAGTCATCAAGTAAGCTGAATTTTTGTACATTTGTTTGCAATATTTGTAGGTTGATATAACAGCAAAGGAAAAGACCTCAGCTTCTTTTTGTTGTTGTTGTTATTATTACATCAAAAATGGTCTTTTAAGTCACTGCCCCTCAAAATCAAAACCCCAAGCAACTTTCAGTGCAGCTGCACTGTTGGCAGAAAAAAAGGGTTTATTTCAGTTGCTGTTCTGACAGCTATTCCTGTGTGTCACAGCAGTAAAATAGACACAGATCTAATTCCGACCTGGACCGGAGGGGGAGGATGCTTGTGCAGCCCCACAGCTGTAGCCACATCGCAGGACAGCCTGGCTGGCTGACAGAGGGCAACAGCCTCCTGAGCTCCCTGTCCTCACCACGTGGGATACATGGGGCGACCTGTAGGGCAAGAGAAGTATCTGGGTCCCTTCGGTAGAGATTGCAAACTCTTTGAACGTGGGAGCAAAATACCTCTATCCTTAGCAGCATTCCCAACTGCAATGCATTTATGCCTTTCTGTAATTAGATAGGAGGAAGAAAGCTTCTTCCCACAAATGCTGCTGAGAAGCCTGCTGTGATGGTCTGACCTTGGGGCCAGATCATCAGGGTGCCAGACTACCCTCCAGCTTCATCCCTGCAAACTGGAAGGTGTGGCTGGATGTCCCTTCCCCACCCCCTCCTCCCTCCGGTTTATTCTTCCTCCTTTTTCTTCCTCTTCCTTTCTCTCCTAGCCAGAGATCCCCTAAGAAATACATTGCTTTTGCTTGGTTGATTTGGTGGAACTCTAAGTCTGGTTGTTTTAGTTAATCTTTTATGATGGGTAATCCAGGTAATGCACACATCTACCTGTGTTGGATGTGTACTAATACAAAATAAAAAAAGTGGAGGCATGACTCAGCTTGATCTCCTCATGCTTTATAAAGGCATTTTCTTGCTCTGGTTTTTGTTTCTGCTCTATGGTTTATTGTATTTATTATTTTTTTTTGCTTTTTAAGCTTAAAATAACTTTTAAAAAAATCTTTTTAAAAATACTTGATCTAGCAGATGTTGCAAGTGAATGGTTTTCTCTGTCTGTAAGTCAGGTCAAAAGACCCAGGTTATTTTGTAGACTAAGATTCAGGGAGGCTTACACACTTTTATTTTGCCTTCTTTCCTCTTTCATCTCTGTGGACTAGAAATTAAAAAAAAAAAAGAATGAAAAGGGGGAAGGGCAAAAAGAGGAGAACAGTTTTTCAGAGTAGAGTTAAGAGGGTATTTTTATTAACCTTCATGGATGCTGTTATGACACTAACCTAAGCCTCAAAGTGGAACATACTGTCACTTGACAATTTGATCCAGCTTGGCTTGACCAAAGTATTATTTGGGTGGTATCTTTCACTGGGCAATAACCCATGCTGCTTGGCAAATGAAGGCCAACACTGGTCTTGCTTCCCCTTGTGAAGTACACTGTGGATTCAGAAGATCTATAAATTCTTCAAGAAATACTTTTATCAATCATTAGCCTAAAGCACTTTAATTTAGATGGATATTTATTTATTTTTAAGGGTTTTGGGGTGCAACATTGCACACTACTGTGGCTTGAAGGATGGCTTATGTAGATTGAATTTCAATTCCCAACGAAAGGTACTTCAGCCATTCATCTTTTTTCCAGCTTTATTGACAAATTCACTTGATGGACTAGCCCTAGGAATTGGTGAGAACAGTCTTAGCCAGGAGGCTGTTGTCTGTGAAGCCCTCTGTCTCCCTTTCTGGGGTGACAGCACTGTGAGTACTGAAAGAAGCAGGGGATTATGAAAGCACCAAGGATAGTTTTGTGACTAAAACATTTAGAAGCTACTCTAGAGTATGAATTATTTTCTTGTATTTATAGTTCCTATGATGACAGATGAGCCATCTACCCATACTTCAGAAAGGTGGTCTTAGTTTTCCAGCCTATTTGAAAGGGTTTTGCTTGCAAAAGAATTAGGCATTCAGTGTTGTAACAGAAATAAATGAGAGCATTTGAACACTCAGAGTGTTGTGCAAAACTAGGTACTTTAAGATGAAATTATGATAGTTTTGAAACTTTAACACTAGAGTATCTTAGTCTTGAGTATTTAAAATGCTCTCTACAATTCACTATTTATGATAAACCTTTTATAGACATTTTGTGGAGGTTTTAGCATAAGGGTTCATGAATTTCTCATGCTGTGGTGATGAGCATGGCAGATAAAATCAGTAAGAAGTTAATAATTTACAAAAGATTTTTAGTGATGTGCAATGAATAAGGCATAGGCTAATCAATTGATAAGGAGAGGAGAAAAATACTGATTAATTGACTGTTTTTTGTTTTAACCTAAGGTAAAGTTGTGGTTAAAATATTACATGGTAATATAGTTAAAGGTTCTTTTCTAATGTGTGTGTGTAAGTTGGTTAATTATGATTGCACATGGAACACTGCTTATGATACTGCCCAACTTCAGAGTGTTTTAAAAAGTAGATATTATTATTGTGGTATTTTTTTACCCGTAACTTCCTAGATTTAAATCAGTTATCTTTATGGTTTACATTTTCATATCAATTGCATTGATACAGTAATCTTCTCAGGGTTGGAATTGCCTTCACTTTGTTCTTTTCTTTCTATAGCATAGTTTTCTCTGTTTCAGTCAGAAATAGAACTACTGCCACTGGTATCCTTAATTACACTGGATAACCAATAAAGCAGTTGTGGTAGGCACTTTTCCAGTGAAAATTCGGACAGCAGTTCTTTGTGACTTGTGAATCAGCTTCAGGTCTTCTCTATTCATTACTGGCTCCACTAGTGCTTTCTTAATTCTGTTTTCTCCCTCTTCGTGGCTCCCACCTGATGTTGGCCTTTCTTGATTCCTCATTCCAGAGTCTGCCTAGCTCCAGCTCAAGTGTCTTGTCCAAGTGTGGCAGTTTTCTCTCCTCCTGGGTCTTATACTGTCATGTTTGTTCTCTACCAGCAACAGCAGAGGAATTGAGAGTCCTGGGGAAAGATGCCCTATTTTTGGTTCTAAATGGCACTATCACATTAAACATGGGTAGTTAAAGCAAATTGTGGAAAGTGTTCTGTGTAGACAGATGTGTTGAAAGAATTTATCTGTCTGCTTGTTGGACTAATATACACATAGAAAGTCTTCAAAGGCCTGTTGCTTGTCTGCATTTGGATAGATTTGTACCTTTGTACCTCTTCTATTGTTCTTGTGCAAATCTATCCAAAGTGGTACTAAGGTCTCCTGTCACATTTCAATTACCAATTTGCATATAGGAGGTACTACTTAGAGGGTTTTTGTAAAGGTAGTAACATAGAATATTTTCCTCTAACCTTGTTTTGGAAATGTTTGAGCCATTTCTTCTGAAGCTTCCCCAAATACAGTAGGCAATTGTGTGAGAAGGTAAGTTTAATTTTACTGAAATATTTAGCAGTTGGAAACAGGAACTTAGAAGGGCAAATAATGGACAACTTATTATCATCAAGCTGTCTCAGCTCGATGCAGGGCTTTTTTAATGTAAAATAACATTGAAATATTCTTGAATAAAATTTGTTGTACAGTAATAGAATAATTGTGTACTATTAATTACACTGTTTTCAGCCTTAATATGGAGGACTGCAGTGCTTAAAAGTCAGAAAAAAAAAAAGAATGGGCAATGGATAGGACAAGGGGCAATGGATGCAAACTGGAGCACAGGAGGTTCCATGTGAATATCAGGAGAAACTTTTTCACTGTGAGAGTGCCAGAGCACTGGACCAGGCTGCCCAGAGAGGTTGTGGAGTCTCCTTGGCTGGAGACATTCAAACCCCGCCTGGATGCGTTCCTGTGTGATGGACTCTAGGTGACCCTGCTCTGGCAGGGGGGTTGCACTGGATGATCCTTCGAGGTCCCTTCCAACCCCTAGGATTCTGTGATTCTGTAATTTCAGGCATATATTATGTTTAGTTTAAGTTTTAAGCATAGCTTTTTGTTTCTCTGTAGGACCAGCATCTCAGTACTTGCTAATAGTTTAGTTGGAGAAAATGGCTGTTTTAAGTAACAGGAAAATACAAAAATGTAGACTGTAGATTGCTCAAATATGAGTTTATTAAGGATTTTTGCTTATAATAACATTGCTGTATCAAAACTAACCTTGGCAGTATCTCTCTAGGCATATTTGAAGTTGGTTACACCCATCTTCTGGCTACATAATGCAGGGCTTTAGTTCTTAGGACTGAATTATATTTACAGGGATGATGCAGCCAATTTCCCTGTTGCTGCATCATCTGTTTCAAATGACTTATTACCCATGTGTTCATCCGTACATGCTCTTCACTGCCTTTTTAGATTCACAGTCCTTCACTGTTAAAGGCTGTTTCTTCTGTAGACAAGGAAACATTTTGTTGTTGCAATAGGTGTCTCAGGAACTGACTTCTATGTATCTAGAAAGAAGTATCACTGGATGATAGTGTCCTAATGATGAAATTTTTACTAGTTTATTCAAAGATTACAACACAATACTGCCATGTTAGGAAAAACTAATAAAACAAAATGTTTCAATAAACCATTTAAAGTTATTTTTCTATGGAAGAACTCATAAAGTTTTTGGTAAAGGCTTCATCTAGAAAGTGTAGTTTGTACGGGAGTAAGATAGGGCCATCTGGGCCAATACCTTGTTCCCCATAAACAGAGTCTAGGTAAGGAAGAGAGCTCATCAGCTAGGATGATACCAAGTGAAACCTCACAGGACCACATTCCCAGCCTCTCGAAACGCACAGCGCATGCAGTTCCTGAGCTTTAAGTGGGGTCATTGCATTTGATAGACATGATAATTATTTCTTCCATGAATGCTTATTGCCTTTTGAACCCCACATAACCTTTAGTATCCATAACATTCCATTGAGAGAATTATCATGACCTAAATTTACGCTGTGCAAAGAGCCACTCCTGATGATGATTTTGCACCTGACATATAGTCATTTAATTTGGGATGTCCTAGACAGTGAAAAATCTTTCATCCTTGTGTTGTTCAGAATACTACAGCCAGAGTTCTTAATACAGCAGTGTATTAAAAATACTGTTACAGCTCATGAAGTTTTTGGGGTGTGATGTAATTGTTCATGTACTGTCTATATAACTAATAAGTGTGCAGTTTCACATCAAAATTGTAATGCACTTTTTTGTTCTGATACTAAGTAACTTGCTCCTGTATCCTGCTTTCAGCCAGATTTGCTATGCAGAGCTTTGATCAAAGACATTGGTTTATTCTAAAGAATAATTTAAAATAAAATATGTATCTAGGTTGATGATTCGTCGCAGTTGAGACAGCCCTGTTTGAAAAGCAAACGTTATTAACGTAGAAATGGTGGTGGGCTTTTAACTACAAATGTGCTGCCAAGCTGTGTGGCAATGATTGCTCTGTATAATACATCTTATAAAATTATTTCAAATAGCTGAATTTGATCTGTTTGTTGTCAGGCTTTATCATTTGAGGGAGGTTTGGATTTTTGTGGTTTTTCTCTAGCTCAGTAGTTGTTGACCTACTTGTATGTTTTATAAATAAAAATAGTTTTTCTCCTTTACTGGCAGTCTACCTACGTAAACTAAAACATAGTGTTTGACTAAGAACTTTGTCAAATAGTTTATGTCCTCTTGGACATTTTCATACGAATTTTCAATTAGAGCAGGAAGGCCAAATGGTATAAGTGTTGTTAGGATAAGTAGGTGGGAGATTTAAAAGGTAGTGAAATATAAATGAAAAGAGGAGCTTTGATATTGAACACTTACTTGATGTCAAACATCAATTTAATTTTCTTGTTAAAAGCTGGAACCTTGGCTAACCATTTTTGATATTTGCTTTTCCTTTCTTGAAAGAAATGGAAAAAAATAGAAAACTGTCCTTTGCTTGACCTAGTTTATCTTTTAGTTTTAAACTAGGTTAGATTAAAAATGCAAATGTTAATTTCCTTTAAAGGTGCTAAATAAACTGTTTTTATTTATTATTAAAGCATTTATTTGGTAACTAGATGCCTTTAAATTTTATTTCAGCAAGTTATAATTATAGATTTAATTCGTAATCTTCGTATTTTCTATGAATAAAGTATGAGACGTTGTACCACTTTTTCCACTGAGATGAAGAACATTAAGAGAACCTAAGTTTCATTTGAAGAATGTGCTGTTACAGCTGTGGAAAGATAATCCTCATGTAGGTATCGCTGTAGAAGGGAACACTTTGTTGCAATACATATTTACTTTTTTATTAAGTAAAACTTTAGCACGTTAAATCTTTCTAATCTTTTCCATTCAAATAGTTTGTTGTTTTGTTTTGGGGGGGTTTTTTGTTGGGGTTTTTTTGGGTTTTTTTGTTTGATTTGGTGTTTTTCTTTTTTTTTAAACTGAGTTGACAGCTCTGCTGGTTCACTTTAGCACCTGCCATGGTATGCTTTTGACTTACTGTTTTGTAAATGTCTGTGTCATTTTCGGATGCAGTTTTGACTTAACTCAATCCTTTTTATAAGTTTTCATGATTTATGGTGTCTCTCCTTAATAGTAGTTTGCCTAATGGGGCAGTCCTGGCATTGCTCTCTTACACAGTGCTTACATGTTAGTCTCGGTTTTGAGAACCTTGCTGAATTCTTGTGATTATGTAGATTATGCTCAAGTGTGCTACGGGCTTATGTCTACTTACAGTACATTTGCTACCCTTGCATAATTTCAATAAATGACATATAAATAAAAGAGAAGAGAAATGCCAGCTATTTGGTGCTGAGAGGAATGCAGACCGGTTGCTTTTTATTTTTTTTAGCTACTCTTTTAGTGAATACAGAGCGGGGATGAATGAATGAAATGATTGCTTTGGCTTGCTTTTTTCTTAAAGAGATTTGGAATACTTCTTAAGGGCCTTTCTAAGTATCGACCATTGAATTGATGTGGATAGTGCTTTTAATTATATTTTTGTCCAGTGTCCAGTAGGCCGTATTATGTGAAGAGGTTTTCCATAAAAGATTTATCTGGTTTTCAAGTTTTGTTTGCTATTTTAGGTCATTTTAAACAGTAGTGGGGTTTTTCTCTGTGTATGTAGTATGTAATTTTGTTTATTGGAAAACAAATGTAAAGCTTTGAAAGAACACTGCTTTCAGTTTTATTATGTATAAATAATGTCTAAATTTTTCATTTTGCTCTGCTTTGTTTCCAATTCTAAATGTAAAAGAAGTTTTAGTGAGGAAATAAGAAGCGAAACTTCCTTTAATTTAAGCTTTCACTTGGTGCTGTACAGAAGATCTGAGCTCAAAAACCAACGAGGTAGTTCTTTTTCACAGGAAGATGTAATGACACATATGCAAGTTACTTGCTGTATTTTGAGAACGTTTGCCACGTTGTTTATTGGTTGTGATGGTGAAGCATTAATGTAGCAATTATCTTGATAATAAGCGGTCAAATGTTAAAAGCTTTCTGACAACTTGACATATGACTTTGGCATTAACTAGCTGCTTGTTCATTTTGAAGAAGCTTACCTCCGATTAAATTTGCATGAAACCTCAGACTATGTAAATCTGGAGCCTGTCTCTTCCTGTGATTGCTGGATTCAGTGCATGCTATTGGGAATGCTGTATTTTTGGAGGCTTTTTGTATTCTGCTCACAGTGTTTGCTGAGCAGGAAATGTAGCTAAAAATAACTGAAATGCATTTCTCTGTCTCTTTTTCTTGCTGCAGGATGACGTAGCTTTGCCAAGGATTTATCAGCTAAGCAGAAAATGAGCTTAACATCCTGGTTTTTGGTGAGCAGTGGAGGCACCCGTCATAGGCTGCCACGAGAAATGATTTTTGTTGGAAGAGATGACTGTGAGCTGATGTTACAGGTAATTGCATCAGCCTTCCACGTGCAACTGCTCAAATTGGGAACTTAATGCACCAATTTTGTATTCCCTTTGAAAATTCAATTTGCCAGATGTTGGGAGAGCAATTGTTTTGATTAATTTTTTGTGTTTATAGGAAAAGTTAGTTTAATTTTATTGCCATAAATCATACAGTTACTGTTGAAGTGCAGAGGGTCGCATTTTCTTTGTAGAAATCACATACAGAATGCAAGAATGGAAGGTGACATAAATTTTGCGATATGATCAGTAAAGTAAGTGGACTGTGTACTCCATAAAATGTGACAATGCTTAGTGTACTAGTTGCTTTTGAAAAGACCTTTCTTTTTTCTGCAATTTGTAATCTAATTTAATCACACGATTTGATGTAACTCTATCTCCATGTCATGATCTTGTTGTACAAAGGCAAATGAAATTAGTAGAGAAGGGTATTTCTCTATCTCTAGGGAAGCTGAGTGACTCAATCTCAGTAACAGTTTCAGTGGAACTGTAAAAATACAAGTCTTAGTTTGATACTTCCTCAACTTTCAAGATTACTATGCAGAACTCGTAGAGGTTTGTAACTGTGTTGTTATGCAGCCATATTGCATGCATGTTGCCCTAGCAAAGCTGTAGTCCTCTGAGTGGTTTTTTGCTGGTGTTTGTTTTTGAATGATTAATGGTAATATGTTGGGAGTTTCTTCTTGGTTTCTTGTCTTTGGCTACTGTAGAACTTTTAAGGGGATAGAACTTCAAAACTAATGTTCTCAGCCCTTCATACTATTCAATAAAATATTTTTGTTCAGATTTTTTGTTCCCAGGAGTTGTGTATGCAGTCATAAATGGCCAAAGTAGAATCTCACTTGCAAATGAAGTGCCTAGAAACCTGTTTTTATGTATATTACTCAGAATGTAATATCTTGAGTAAACTGTGTTTGGTTCTTAACCTCAGAAGACATCCAAAGACTTTATTGGTGATGAAAATACTTTGTGCTGTTACGAGTATTTTCAACCGCTTTCTAATTTCTCTTTAAAGACAGGCAGTATGATGGCTTAGTGATTTATGAGGGAAGTATTAAAAAAAAAAATAAAGCAAAAACAAACCAAACCAAACAAACAAACAAAACCCAACCAAAAAAAAAGCTGAATACTCAAGCATTTATTGTTTTGCATTACAAAACTTCAGTCATCATCACCTTCAAAAGTAGCTGCCTCTTTGATTGTGAAATTGAGCATTGTGAATAGATTCCAGACATTTATGGATGTTGTTTGTTGTTTATTGACTTCAGAGGTAGTAAAAAGAATCAAGGGACCTGGTGATTTTCAAGAACATTCTCTTTAGCCTGCTGTTATATGAAGTCTACATACCAGCAGGACTGTAACAGCACATACTGCTCAAGGGGGGGGAACCAACCGAAAGAAGCTAATAATGTGTTCTTGTTCTGTATGTTTAGCTCTTTGTGTAGGACCTTCTTTTCCACTCTTGACAACTTGGTTGTTCTCTTACTGCAAAGTATGTGGACAATGCATCATGAAGAAAGCAGATTTTAATGCTTTTATTCATAATCTTTTGACAGACAACATGTTATAAAAGCCTTATTAAAAACCATTTCAACTCTGTTACATACTTGATAGAACTAGATCTCAGATTTGTACCTAACCACTGTTCTTGTAACAGAGATTTTATTCAAGTCTGGGAATACAGATTCACTTTAACTGTGTTATTTTGTAAACATGTTCAAACTTAGTGTGCAATCTTTGTATTTAGCTAGCTGCTCCAATGCTTCAGCCTGCTTGTGGATAGATACTGCACTTCCACCTTCTTTCACCATTAGAAAACTTTTTGAATCTTGATAGGGGAATCATTGCCTAGGTGAAAAATTCTACATTATTCACATTATTTGTAATATCAGAATTATTTCCAAAGAAGAATACTCTTATTTTCTGTATTCTGAACATTGTCTGAGTAGGCCGGATTCAAGATTCTTTGTCTAGAATAATGCTAGTTACAAATTTA
>VZRW01003267.1:318311-357218 GCA_013398125.1 Aegotheles bennettii | reverse complement strand
CACAGACCGGTGTCTGCTTCGTCCCGCACCCGCCCGGCGGTGGCCCCGGTGGGACGGGGCCGCTGCCCCCAGGCCGGGGCGCCCCGAGGCCGCGGCGGGCGGGGATCGGGCCGGCCCCGGGCCCTTCCCGGCGGCAGAATCCCGCTTCCGGCCCCTTCCCAGCCCCCGCAGACGGGAATGCCCTTGAGAATGTCCCCGCATCTCCCGGGATAACCCCTCTGGTTTGGGCTAAAGGCTAAAGCTGCGTTTTACGAATTTCCGCGGGTTAAAATTGAGACTCTCAGCAAGTGACCCGGCCAGGGCACCTGCGTACCGGCTCTGGGTGGGTGAGGGCTGCGGGTGGCCTCGCAGTTCATAGCTCGGGTGAGTTATCTGTACGTGAGGCTGCAGTGGAGCCTGAGCAGGCAGGAGGTTTTTCTAAAACCAGAGATAATCACGAAGGAGTTTATGGAAGCATATTTATTGAACTGCTGGGGACTGGCATCTCACAAATAGCTCATAAAGTTGTAGTACTCCGTGCATTAGCACTCCAATGCAAACTCCTAAATGGCCTTTCCATGGCTTGTATTGTGTTTTGATTAACACTAGAACTGCATTCTATTATACAGGTTTTCATGTGAAAAATAACCCTGTTAATTGCCAGAAGATTAAAAGGTAACTCATTAATAAGAAATGTGACAATTTAATAATTTCCCTGTAATCCCCAATGCCCAAATTAAAGGGACAGACACAGCCACATTCACCATGATCAGTTTTATTGCTTGAGAACCAGAGTACTCATTTCTAAAGGCCTTCGAAGTTATCATGAGTTGAGTTCGCTTAAATAGAATTACTGTGTGGTTATAATGCAACATGGCACAACAACAATACAGAGCTGCAGACACCCTTGGGGCAACAGTACTTAATATCAACCCAGACTGTACTGTTGAGAAAGCATTCTGCGAGCCGACATCAAATCATTTTCAATGGTAGTGATTTATACCAAAATCAAGCATCAATCTAATGCCATCACGCAGTCCGTGAACTCTGTAGTGTTCTAAATTAAATCAATAAAACATACATTTGTGTTTCATCAACATACTCCCTAATCACCTTTTAATGTTGTATTTAGTGGTAGGAGAAAAATGTTTGTAACAAGATTATATTGTAGGCTGCACTGAGCTACTAACCAGGAAANGGGAGCCGGATCGGTCACACCTGCGCCTTTCCGTGCTCCTGTGAGCGAAATGTGCCCAAGGAGCTCGGAAATTCCTGCTCCGTGACCGGTGCCTGCACAGACCGGTGTCTGCTTCGTCCCGCACCCGCCCGGCGGTGGCCCCGGTGGGACGGGGCCGCTGCCCCCAGGCCGGGGCGCCCCGAGGCCGCGGCGGGCGGGGATCGGGCCGGCCCCGGGCCCTTCCCGGCGGCAGAATCCCGCTTCCGGCCCCTTCCCAGCCCCCGCAGACGGGAATGCCCTTGAGAATGTCCCCGCATCTCCCGGGATAACCCCTCTGGTTTGGGCTAAAGGCTAAAGCTGCGTTTTACGAATTTCCGCGGGTTAAAATTGAGACTCTCAGCAAGTGACCCGGCCAGGGCACCTGCGTACCGGCTCTGGGTGGGTGAGGGCTGCGGGTGGCCTCGCAGTTCATAGCTCGGGTGAGTTATCTGTACGTGAGGCTGCAGTGGAGCCTGAGCAGGCAGGAGGTTTTTCTAAAACCAGAGATAATCACGAAGGAGTTTATGGAAGCATATTTATTGAACTGCTGGGGACTGGCATCTCACAAATAGCTCATAAAGTTGTAGTACTCCGTGCATTAGCACTCCAATGCAAACTCCTAAATGGCCTTTCCATGGCTTGTATTGTGTTTTGATTAACACTAGAACTGCATTCTATTATACAGGTTTTCATGTGAAAAATAACCCTGTTAATTGCCAGAAGATTAAAAGGTAACTCATTAATAAGAAATGTGACAATTTAATAATTTCCCTGTAATCCCCAATGCCCAAATTAAAGGGACAGACACAGCCACATTCACCATGATCAGTTTTATTGCTTGAGAACCAGAGTACTCATTTCTAAAGGCCTTCGAAGTTATCATGAGTTGAGTTCGCTTAAATAGAATTACTGTGTGGTTATAATGCAACATGGCACAACAACAATACAGAGCTGCAGACACCCTTGGGGCAACAGTACTTAATATCAACCCAGACTGTACTGTTGAGAAAGCATTCTGCGAGCCGACATCAAATCATTTTCAATGGTAGTGATTTATACCAAAATCAAGCATCAATCTAATGCCATCACGCAGTCCGTGAACTCTGTAGTGTTCTAAATTAAATCAATAAAACATACATTTGTGTTTCATCAACATACTCCCTAATCACCTTTTAATGTTGTATTTAGTGGTAGGAGAAAAATGTTTGTAACAAGATTATATTGTAGGCTGCACTGAGCTACTAACCAGGAAAATTTACAGGTGGTTTTGTTTTTTTTTTCCTTTAACACTGTATAAATACAGTCTGTATCCAATACAGTTGCTATCTGAAGCAGACTATAATTTTCTTTTCCCGTGTTGTTATTGTTTCAATATAGAATACTTGGCACCATAAAACAGTAACAAAAGACGGACAAAAACAGTTTACAAAATTCTGGAAAGTTACACCCAAACCTAGCTAAGAACTTCACATTCAATCCTTAATATTACATAGAAAGAAGGGATTATAGGAGTAACAAAGTGAAACTGCTAATATATGTGCTATATAGAATGCTATATATCTGTATCCAGGATGGCACTGCTATATATTATTTATTATATAAATGTTGGTTGTTGATGTACACTTAACTAAACCTGCTAAGACTCCAACACTAACTGCTGATATGGCACTCTCAAGCATTCATATTGGAAAGTATATTTAGCGTAAGTTTTGGTCAGGTTTATAAATTATTTATATATCTGTGTATATATACACATACATACATATATATACACACACATATATGTATGTATAGAAAGCAGCTGCTGTGTGATTCAAAAGCCATGTAACATGGCAGTATAGTAAATAACATGAGAAAAAATTATAAAAATGAAAAACAACATACTAAAACTAAAACACAAACCATAATAAGCCCTGGTCAACAAAGAAAACACCATTTAAAACCATCAATATCTCTATCTATACAATCCAATGTACAAAACCCCGAAGTGGTAAAGATATATAATGTTAGACATGACACCTTTAAAAGTTTGTAATATGCTGAAATAGCTTTTCCACATTGACAAACACTTATTAAAAGTTGAAAGTTGTGAAATCTAAAATACATAACATCTCTGCTGTCTATTTAGAGTTTTGGCAACAGAATTGTGACATATATATAAAAAATAATTCCACATTTCTACTTGATGTCACATGAACATACAAGACTGTGAGGTATGTGAGGCTTTTCTTGAACAGAGTCCAGATGCTGAAGCATAGTGTACGATCAGCAGTCTAAAAATGTGGCACTCGGGACTTGATTTATCAATACAGCTGTTACGATTATGTATTTCAGTATACAGTATGCACATTCCTTCCTCTCCTTGCTACAGTGTGGTTTCACGGAAAATCTTCTCATTTCGTAGGCATCTTTTTCCTGTTGCAGAATTGGCATTTTTTTAAAAAAAGAAAAATAAACACAGGGGAAATGATGTAGAAAATATAAACGTAAAGGAAAAAAAATGATATTTACCACCACATCACTGCACGACACAACACTTGTGCACATTTGCAATAGGTTTACCTGCCCCAGCAGCTATTCGAAAGGACAGGAACACAGGCTGCAGCAAGTTAGGGAAAAATAGAAGTTACACATTTGAAATATAAACATTTTTTTTTACAGTCAGTAGTAAACACAACAAAAATGCCTCTGTGCCTGGAAACAAAATGATGTGATCATCTAACTACAAAATGCACAAGAGAACTAAATCATCTCCTTATAGATCTCTGCTCCCACTGAAATCTTGGGGAAAATTTGCCACTGATTTCTGTGGGAAGAGGATTGGGTCCCACACACAACTCCCTTTTATTACAGAATTAGCTCCTCTGAAAGTGCCATGATAAAAAAATCCATGTCAAGTACACTGGTGACAAAGGAAATAGAAATTACTGTTTCTGAACTGGCTGTCTTTCGGCTGCTGTGCTTTTCATTTTACTGGAGAAGTCAGTAGACTTCTGTAGTGTAAAATCCGACTTAGATGATTCTGAACCAAATATCTTAAGTGAAAAACAACACTGTTTCACAAGAACTCTGACCATGAAAGTAAATATAGGTATGTATTTCTGAATTTGGATTTATGTGTATACATGCAGACACACATGTAATTATCCACTGCCCATCACTGAATTACCATTCAAGAGCCTTATCATTGTCTCTAAGACTGATACGTTACCACTGTCACACAGTTTACAGGGTTTTGCAAGTTTCTAGTTGAGTTTTTATCTAGGTTTTGTATAGTTTGTATATAGGCTTTCAGAGGTTACCTCCTATTTCTCGATCAGTTTTTTTCAAAGAAAGCAAATACTCAGTTTTGCTGTATTTCTAACTTAGCTTTCCATCTGGTATCTTCAACAGAGAAGATTGTAAAATTCATGGTTTTTTCACTTTTACAAATGGTATTTATGTAATTCTATACTATTTTTCTTGCTTGTTGCTTAAATATGGAACTGCCAATATGTTATTTTACTAAAAGCATCTAGGCATCAAATCAATTGAAGCTATGTTTTGGAAGCAATTTTGATAACCCAGTGAAAATACTTCGGTTTTACAAGAATAGTCCTAAGTGCACAAACAGTTGCTCCTCTTAATTTTGTATCCATCATGCTTTCGTTTTAGTGCACATCATCCTGGTCTTATTTGATTTCATACATGTATCTACGCTAATACACTGGCTGATTTCAGTTGAATTCAACTTTCAAATATTTTCGAGGCTTTAAATTAAAAGTAGAACAGAGATATAGTTGACTCAAACATAAAATTAACAGAAACTAGTGCATACATTCGCCTTCCTAATAAAAAAGACTTTAGAAGATACAATAACAAAATGTTTCATTTAATTACCTTGTGATCCCCCATGCAGACATTTGGCCCAATGTGGTCATATATTACTATCTTCTCATCATTTTCTGACTAGTTAAAAGAAAAAACACAACAGAAAACATTAGTCAATTCAAGTATTCTCCAGATTACAGAAACAGAAAGAAATACGGAAATAAGTTATGTACATAGTTCAAACCAGTTTCTGAATGAAGTGATATTAACACATCTTTGCTTGGCTTCTCCAGAGAAAGACTTTGACAGTGTAGAATGAATTTTTATGAGCATTGCTGCCTGCACTAATTTGTGCAATTTGTCCATGTAAAATAACTCACTAAATCACTGCACCTACTCCTTGGTTCTGGGACCTCAAGAAATTTTAGAGAGCAACACCTGGACAGATCAAATGAACGACTCAGGTTGCATTCCAGCCTCTTGCCAGTGAAATGCAGCTAGCACATTTGGCCAGTTCTTTTTTAAGAACACCGCACAATTTTTATTGAATTAGATGCAATAGACATTGCTCTTTGAATTAAATACAATCCACATTGCCTTGTAAGAGCATTTGATTTCATCATCTAGGTGATTTTAAATGTTCAGAGAGATTAATGAATTATTTACAGTTTATGAGTATGATCTTTAACCATTTATATGAGATACATTTCTTCCTCTGAAGAAAAGCATTAAGTGATTTTAAGAAAATCAGCAAATGAAAGATGACGTTCCTCCATACTCCATTATGAATTGCTTTCATTTTGTTCCCCGTTGAACTTTATCCTTATACACTGACTTCTTTAGCATTTGTAGCTTCATGAATAATAAAACATACTCGTCTTTCTGCCATTTGCAATAAATGTGATTTTGAGAATCTGTTTTGATTCTCTAGCACAGTACTTCAGGAATAAATACAAATACATTGGCATGTAAGACAATTTCTTATTATGCTAAGCAATTCCTGAAAGCTAATTAAATCTGTGATCTGCACACTCTCAAGTCTCTAATACAATCATAGATGTGCTTTAAAGTAGTTGGCAATACTAATTTATTTTGTATGAAACAGTCAAGACTTTCTCATCTGTAATCAGTCAAGTTTGACTGGGCAATAACTTTATATAAACAGTAGCATTTAGGACTATAAAGTTAAAACTGAATTATCTTTAATGCAGTAAGGAAGCTTAAGGTCAGATTTACTTTATAGCACGGTCGTCTGCCAAAAATATAAAAACATAACCTTCTGCATTGTATGCATGAGCACTTTCCAATATTTCAAGATCATAATGCCACTAGCATCGGAAGTGGGAATACATTCATCAAAAGCGACTTGATAATTTACAAAGGCAGCATAAAATTGTGGATTTTCAACTGCATAATCTTTAGACAGATAAACAAATTACAGTGGTGCACAAGCAGAAACAATATACACTTGGCTGAGCATTCATTACTTCATGCTATCAGGCATCAACACAACTCCCTAGCAGTGGGCAACCTTTGGTGTTTTAGGGCTCAGGAAGCATAAAATAACATGATGGTGAGGTAACCGACCATAGCATGATAGATGATGTTGCATGAAAGCTGTTTACAGCCCCATGTCTGTACAATCTGTAATGCCTACTGTGTAGCTGAACACACTGTATAGTGTGGCAATTTGTGCATAGTATCCTTTTTTTACATAGGATTAAAATGCAGATTTACTACAATTTTTGGTTGAAATAAAATACAGTATTGCTAAGACAGAAAAACATTTGCCTGTAAGAAAAATTAATGCAGCAAAATATTTACCTGCACAAGAACATTCAATAGCAAGTTACAACCAACAATTCTTTTAAAATTAATATAAATTCCTATTTCAATAATTTTTACAGTGTAATTTGTTAATTAAAATTTGCTTTTACTTTCTTCACAGTTCCTTTTAAAGCTCCAAAGTATAAGTCTCTGCAATGGAATAAATTCTCAGTGGCAAGGCAAACACTGCTTACTGTGTAGAATCACAAAAACTTGTAAGGTCATTTTGCCCTTTCCTCTATCAGTTCAGCATTCTTTTCTACTGAATATTTTCATTAAGTTTTATGGGCCAGAAGTACAGTTTGGTTTTGAGCTGACTAAGGTAACTCCTTTATTGGTATAGACTGGCTGAATTAAACAACCATTCCAGTTTGGCCTCACCTACATCTGTGATTTTGCATATGCAGTTCTGGAGATGTCCCAGACAGCATGCTCATAATTTGCAAATGCAAAGCTGCAGACACAAAATTACATGCATTTTTAAAACATAAGCTTTGAGTGATCGATCTGGCTGGGTTTCTGTTCCATGGAGATTAATAATTGGGCTAAGTGACCTCAAAGTTACAAATTTCTTTAATGCTCTAACTTTGTTTTCCTTTGTTTAATTTTCCCCCATTATATCCAAGTTATACCCCCCTAGATAATCTGAAAGAATTCCTTTCCCTCTGTACTGTTTACACTCTTCAAGCCTTTGTGTACACTTCTATCTCCTTGTTCATAGCTTAAAAAAAAAAAATCTTCCCTCATGGGCCTCTTTTTCCATGGTTTTAATCCTTTGTTCTTTAGGAATTTCGTGGGTGCCAAGTACTATCTGTAGTATTTTGGGTAAAGTCTCACTTTTTCATATGATATTTCTGCACAAGAAGATCAAATAACATTGACTTTGACATGACTGTTTTACTATAAAGCCTGTATTCCTCTTCGCTTCACAATTATTTTATTTGAATACTGCAGTACATACATTGTCTATAATTTTGGGTGAAACTTCAAGATAACATGCAGACACTTCTTACACATTAAAATGTATAAGGAAGTACATCAAACTGAAATTTGAGTAGCTATGGAAAAAATGTTCTCAGCCTTTCAGTGAGTTACATACTGCAAAGCAAACAGTCTAATCATGAGATAAATAACCCTGATGAGAAAGAGAAACAGAAGGTTACAAACCTCAAGTGAGCAAGTTTCAAGGGTTTCATTAATTTAAACAGAAAAATAAAAGCCATGAAGCTGTAGAATATGGATTTTCTGCAATTCACTGCCATTAAACTGCGTTACCTATACAGGAACATACAGACACGTGGCTTTGGGCAATTTTGTGTTTGGTAACTGTTCTGCATGGCACAGTCATCCAGTCTGCTCAGCAAGATAACCTCAGGGCAACAGTGCTGCAAAGTCACAGCACATGTGTTCCCACATCACGCTTGTGGCCACAGCTAGCACAGCAGGAAAAGTTCAGCTCAGAGCACAAAGGCATGGGTGAGATCTCCTTGTATCATACACCAATTTCCTGATGTGTTCTTGGTCCTTTAGAAAAACTGATAGCCAGTGTAAACAGGACGGGTCTCCAGCTGCCGTGAACAGGCACACAGGAAAAAACAGAGGCAGTGTAAGCTGGCATACATAACCAGCTGCCCTGGCTCAGTGCTTCCAAGGAAAGCAGGAGAGCAGAGTGGAGTAAGCAGGAGAGAGAGAAAATGAGAGAAAAGGAAAACTGGAAGGCTATACTTAGGTCATTTAACCTTGGACAGAGCATCACCAAGTTTACCTTACCTCTATATGCTAAAATCCCAAGAGGAATAAAAATGTTGCATATTTTTAAAGCTCTAATGGAATGTCTAAATTTAGGCACTTAATTGGTGTACCAAAGTTAGGAGCCTATCTGCTGGGGACCCTGCCTTCATTCAGGGGACAGTGGTAGGAGCTTTGGCTCATCTAGGATCTGACGTATTCTTGGGAAATCCAGTTTGTACCATTAGCAACAGAGGGAACCTAAATCTGCCACGTTTGTAACATCAAGCTGTTGCTGTACAGGTTTTTCTTTCAATATAATTTCTCTGCAGCCAGCAGCCTCTCCCTAGTTACTTTTGGCTGCATCTGTGCTGAATCTTTAGTAAGGGCAGTACTGTTACTTATGTTACAGCAGAGTGGACTAGGCTGGGGGACTGATGGAGGCTTATTATTTTCTGTTACCCCTTTAAAGCAGGCTCAGATTCCCTGTGCTGTACATCCCAGTACGGAAGCGGCACAGGAGAGACGATGGGCAGCTGGTGTTGGCAGCTCAGATCCCAAAAGAAGTGCTGATGAAAGCTTGTGCTCTGCTAACTGCCAATTCAAGGACAAGCAGAAGTGAATCAGCCCTACCTACCTTTGCTGAAGATAAACACAACGTGGAGACAGCAGGGTGGCTGCAGGTCTGTACTTACTTTCAGAATGAGTTCCTTGGCTGAGTGGGACATCAGGATTCTGTCGCACCAGGCTGGACATCTCGTATTCATGTACTGCTTTCCCTGGCTGGAGTCCTCACTGTACGGGTAACTGCAAACAAATCAGAGTCACAAACATCAGCCACTTTTTGCAAAGACCTCTGGCTTGAATGACCACACTAATTAAAAACTTTAACTGGCAAAAAGCAGCTCTTACGCTTAAACATCTCTTATGCTTAAATATTTATACTTCTTTTCTCCTCCCCCTTCCTTTCTCATTCCTCTTATCTACAATCCTACTTTAGGCCAATGTGTTAAGACACACACAGTTTCAAAACTCTCACCTCCTACCTTGCATTTCTGCAGGTAAGAGTGTCAAAAGACAGCAGACTACTCATCTACCTGAAAGTATGAAAATCAACAATAACTCAAGTACAGAGCACGCTGTTGGCTATGACTATGGAAAATGAATAGGCAGAAGATGATAAAGGAAACCCAGGGATAAAAAAGGTTGATCTCATGGGATTTCTTTGCAGGATTCTCTCAAGGAGAGCTATCCAGGTATAATTTAATAGAAAACAGGGTTCAAACACTGGGATTTCTGCAGCTGTACACAAACCCCACCTGTACAGATTCTCTAAGGCTGACAGAAAGGAAGATGTGACAAGAAAGCAGGCTTTTCAGGGGGTTTCTTCAGAATCATGGAATTAGGAATGTGATTTAAGGAAAATTATGATTACACAAGATTCTGTACCTTTATATGAAATTCTATTAACAAAAAGTAAATTATTTTGTAAAGGCATTTGGAATAGAAGCTGATTAAATGGTAGTTATGCTGTGGGGTCATTACAAACATGCTATGGAATCTCCAGTGCATTCTAACTTAGTTTTAAAAGGCAACAGAAAGTGTTTAACCTACAGAACAGCCAAAAGTAAGTTAGCTCCACATGCCTGTGTGAGCCAAGATGAAATTGTCTAAAGCACCTGAAGTGGCAACCTTTGGTGCAACTGTGAGGCCAAAGTTTTCCACGTTGTATCCAAATGTTCTCACTAGTTTAACGTGACAAAACTCTGAATCTGACAATGTCTCATCATGCTGTAAGGCCCACTGCTTCCCCAGGCCATTTCCAAAATGGCACAGGTAAGTAGCCAAAAGGAGGTTTTTGAGAAATCCAGAGCGTTTGAGACAGGCTCAGTTTCTTGCATATTGGGCTTGAATGAACTGAAGTTTGTCCTTAATAAATGTCTTTAAACAAAAAACTTAAGACTGGTGCATATTATTTACATATGTATGTGTGAGTGTATTTGAAATGACATTTGCGTTTTATTCTGCTCATTACTGAATTCATAAAGGAAATACCAAGAGTTTCCTGCTATGTGTGTTAAAATAAAATTTCTGGTACTGTAACAAAATGGTTCGCATGCTTGAAGAGAAACTTATTTACCACACTATTTGGTGTGATACTCTGAAACTGAGATGTATAGCTTTCTACCAAATGGGTTTACAAGCTACACTGCCATTAAAAAGATTAGCCATGGCAAATATCCAAGAAAAGCATACTGAACGTATTGGAACAAACCAGTGATCTCAGTACCTTTTCCACCTCATCAAACCTAACAAGACTCATTTTCAAAACATATTATGAGAATTCAATTTGCTGCTTCACTGACATACAGAAGTACAGCTTATTTCTGAGTGTCTGTGAAATATTTTGATGATGTAATACTATGGGGTAGTAGAAGCTCTTTGTCTGCAATTTAAGGGTTGACTTTTTCTGGTAACCTCTTACTTCAGTTACTCAAGAACCCCACATAGCTGAAGCTACTTTTTATGACATAAGGTGTAAGAATCAATCAGATTTCACATAATCCTTTCTTTTACAGCATTAGCTGTATGGCTTTTAAAGTATGATGTTCTATATCTGCAAAGATCTGTTACTGCTATGTGTTAGAGCATTTCATCCGAGAGCCTGTATTCTGTGAAATGGTATTTATCAATTTGCTTTATTGATCTTAACATTCTCACAGGGTGAAAACTTCTGCCAATTTTTCAAGGTCTTTAGTGCTGATCACCCAGTCAAGAAGTTACTGTAGTTTAAACATCTTTGACAAATCAGATTTCTAATGGCTGGGACAGAGATGAAAATAAATGCTGCAAAAGTTATCCAGATAAAATGACCTGTAGGTAATAACTTAACACAATAAAGTGGGGCAAGCTCTTCTTTTTATAAATAAGCATCCTTCCTTCAGGCCAGAAGCGTGGAGCATTCTGTCTTCTTGCACTCTAATAAACAAGGCTTCTCCCTTTCCACCGCCGCCTCTTTAGCTTGTGCAAGTCTCACTCTCAGTGAAATGCTGACATAGACATAATAAAAAATCCTAACGAGATACACCCCCCAAAAAATAAAGAAAACTATTTGCTCTCCCCCTTCATGCTCTAGAAGGGTCACAAGTACTTTGGAATAAGCAGGCTTCTTTTGTAGAGGTGCTCAAAAAGTAACCATAGCTAAATATGACTCAAAATTGCTGGGAGGGATTCATTTTTGTGATCTAACAGGTTTTGCGGACAGGATAGTTTAGTTGATTATATGCCATTTATATTACATAGATTTTTGCAAATAAAAGCTGTATTAGAGGTTTCTGGAATAAGACTGTCACTGAAGAAATTTTCATGAAACATACTGCTGAATGTGTACTATCCCAGAATAAAACTTTTCAAACAACGCACACTCCAGTAGTTGTCTCCATCATCCTGTCTCATAGTTAAGTGAACAGTGGAATGAAAATAGTGTGACTCCTCCCAGAATTGAATAATCTTCTTGTGAACTCTGAAGCTTTTACTTGGCGGGAGCATTTATGAGGGTTTTCTCCCCTATGGATACTCTGCTGTCTTACATGATGTTACTCCATTCAGATGCCTTCTCACCAGATGATGTGATTTAAAACCAGTCAATAGAAGCAATGGAAAGGGGAGACTGACAAGATGCATAAGCCAGACTGATGATTCTGGTGCTGCCATAACAGAAAGATGTTGCAAAAATCAAAGACACAAGGAGAATGCCCAAAGCCTCAGACCTGCCACACACAACAGCACTCCATTTCAGTCTTGTACACAAAATCTGTCACCAGAATGCAGCCTTTGGGAGTGCTGCTGCACTCCCTTCAAACACACATCTCCTGAAGCTGGCAAACTTGGCTCCACAGCCACGAAGGCTGCAGAATGCCCCACAGGATAACAGGAGAGCATGCATTTCAGAAAAAGCAGGACATAAAGACACAACACATTTTGCCTCTTCCAATACAGCAACTGCCCAGATAGCACCGACTCAAGATGGTACTCAATAAACTGGAAAATATTTCCACCGACTCCAATGGGCCAACCAAGACACAAGTGTGCTAATACACGCTTCTATTTAACTATTAACTTTTTGTTTTCTCCATGGTGGCTTCACAATTTACCTCCTTTTTTCCTTCCTTTCAACCTCACTTCTCACCTGCTTCTTTATTTCAAAAGAATAATGTAAAGTCTCTTTTAAAGAATAATGTAAATTTAAATTTGTGTGCATGCAAAAACCAGAACTATTCTTGTAATACACATCTTCCAAAAGACATTAAGCATAAGATAGTCTACTATCAAGTGGGTTAAAATAGCTTTGTTTTGCTGACATCTCCAGGCTCTTTTAACACACTCATTCCAGGCAAGTAAGGAACTCACAGTTCTTAATTCAAAATTTGGTTAATAATTGTAGTTATAAATTGTCTTATCTATGAAATGTATAAACAATTACAGGCTTGATAAAAACAACTGCAGATCTGATAAAAATAATTTTAAGGACTCCACACTAAATAATCAGAAGTTACAAGTTCCAGTATTAGTTTCCCAGAGGGCAAGCATCATGTCACCTTTCTGTGCATGAATACTAACTTTTGTATTCAGTATGGTTACTGATTTTTTTTTTACACATACTACATTATATATATTTATAAATACAAATAGAGACATGAATAATTCCGTGTGGAACAACTTTTCTGGCCTGTTTAAAACAGTGGCAAAGTTGAAATTTAGAACCTTAACCACTCACGTTAGCTGAATAACTAATAGCAAAAATAGTCTGTTATTCTCTGTGTATGCCAGCCAGTAGAGTGATACAAAATATACTTTGGCTGTATATGCCTCTGGATGATGGACAGACAGGCAGTTCTGGAGCTGGACCATCCATGCAAGACACTAGTACAATTTATCTCCAGTTGTTTGGGATTTGTTTTTTCTGAAGATGCTCCTTCTAGCTGCTTTTCACTGAATTTCACAAACTTTTACTTCAGTTACACTCATTTTATTTAACCAGGATTACTGCCGGGGAGGTTTCTGAATACATCTTCCAAAAGGTATTAATTAAAGCAACATGATTAATATAATGCATAATTTTGTCAAAATTTACCCAAATACTTCAAGGAATTGTTAACTAACTGTAAATAAGGAGCAGGCTGTCCAATGAACTGCTGGTACTACACTTAATAAGGATGAGAGCTACTTGACAATTGTTTGGGGAAAATAAACCATTAAGAGCATCAGTAATATTACTGTACTACTGCTGTTGACAGGTATTGTCAAAGATGATTGGACACCTTTACAAAAATACTTACTGCAGGGTGAAAAGTCTTCTGACATCATAAACCATCCTGTCAGCAGTGTCTTAACTTGAAACACAAGCCAACAGTACTGTGTTTATAAATGTCTCCTTAACTGGCATTTCCAGTCAGGAAAAATGTTCCCAATGAAATCTTCTCTTGAGTAGGAACGGATAAAACGTGTTACTGAGATGGGCGAAATGTACTTTCTTTCTAACAGGAAACAATTAACTCACTTTGGAGTGCTATTACCTTTATAAGCTGTCACACACAGTTCTGCTTTCCAGTTCATTTTTGCACATAGTGAACACAGTGAATGTATCCTGGTGCTTTGGTGTTGCTTTAGGGATTCTGCTTTCTATGGTCAAGACATTTCCAGTAGTGTTGTAGGAAGTGTGACAACATCCATTAGGCAATAGCAGGGAAAAATTAAACTATATAATCTTTTTCAGTACAATAAAGGTAATTCAGAATAACTGCATACTATGTCAAGATTCATATGCAGATGCTTAAGCAAATTTTATCATGTTTCAGGGAGTGGAAATACCTCCTCTTCAAAGACCACTTGTTCTCATCTATTAAATATCTCCATATTTTATATCACCGAATTGTTTCTAATACAAAATATCTGAGATGGAATTATCACAGAATCCCAGACTGGTTTGGGCTGGAAGGGACCTTAAAGCTCATCCAGTGCCACCTGCTGCCATGGGCAGGGACACCTCCCACCAGACCAGGTTGCTCCAAGCCCCATCCAACCTAGCATCAATGAAAATAATAAAGCATCATTGAAAACTGAGCTCTTTATGAGAAGAACTGAGACCCAGGTTTGATTTGGTGTGTTCTATTTTTGAACTCCTGCATGAGTCCTCACATTTACTAAACTTTCTTTCATTTTTAAGTCTATGTACATATGATATTGAGACAGAACTTCAAAAGAGGAAAAATCCCAATCATCTTGGGACCAATTTACCTTTAGCTCTGACACATGTTCAGATTGTCTAAGATGCTTTTACCAGGGACAAGGACAGTGAATGTAGGCTGCCAGTTCAAGCTTTGGATGCTTTCAAAGTCATAAGGCCAAAGAGATAAACAAAATATTCTGATATTTTTAATTGACAAGGTCTCAGCTCACCGTGTGAGCTGGTACACGAGTGTGATTTCAGTAACATGTCAGTTGACCAATCAAAGTATGATGCCTAATTTTTGTCAGCTTCCAGATTGTTAGTTTCTTCCTCCAAACTGAATTACCATTTTATATTTCCCTGAATCTGAAAGGGAGGTTTGGGTTCCCTAGTTTTCTTCCTAATAAATGACCCCGTGTAATTTATCTTTATATGCTCATCTTAGGCAGCAGATAGTTAAAGCTAAGCAATAAGACACATTGCTGTTTGAATTAAATTAGCTGCTTCATATGTACCAAAATACTAGTAAGCCTTCATGATGCTCTGTGAGCTAACTGGCCATGATATGCATCTCACTTAAGCCAAATCAGGAGGGTAAACACAGTCCTGCAAACACAGTAGTTAAAGTACAATGCGTTAAACAGCTGCTCCTTGCAAAGGCTACACTAACACCATGGTGATCACACCAACAATCAGAGTCAAAGGTGACCATAGTGAGGAGGGTCACCGGGGCAATCCAGCAGCAAAGGGTAAGAAGGGTAAACAGGACTGAGCCCGAACTCTGGGCACAACACAAAACAGGAATGTCAATGACACAATGTTTTTCTCTGAATCTTTTTTATGGATTTATGTCAGGCATATTGCTTCTTGGCTTAACAAACTTCTGTGGAAAATACATCTATAATATGCTTTAGACTTAACATCAGGGTAACACCAGGGTAACTCTGGATCTTTTTCAGTTACAAAAAACCAACCCAGAGCCTCTTCCTTTTTCCAGCAAACAACAGCTGCCCTTGACATTCCACCTGGAACTGTCCCCACAGAGAACATCTCCCCTCGCTGCGTATGGACATCTGATGGCTGAACCACGGCGGTGACGTGAATGTGTGCTCCTGCTTGCCAATCCCGCTGCTGCCAGTGCCCTTTGGGACGAATCTGGCCTGTCTGGGAGCAAAAGGCTGACATACAGCTGATAGCGACCGGAACGCCACGCTCTGCTGTTCAACACGAGGGCTGTGGAGAAGCCCAGCTAACAAAAATGGATTATTCAGCAATACTAAAGCCCCAGCGAGTGGACAAGGAGTGATGCACTCTATTGCTTTAATGACAATAATGTACTTCACTAAATGTGTGCAATACCACTACTATTACAAGTGGAGAAATGTAATTATGAGTAACGTTGGCTTGTAGGGAAGGTCCCAGTGCTGGCTTGTTTCAGCGAAACTGCCCAATGTTACTCTATGTGACTGTGATTGAGCTAAGTGCCTTTGCTGGGAATGTGCCTGGCCTGGAGTGAGTTACTTCTGGGCTACAATTTACAAATTCTCACACTGGAAAGAAATTACTGCAAAGCTGAGGCAGCAGGTGGGACAGGGTTCAGGTTTCAAACTACCAGGCTTTCCAACAGCCCTTTCAGACAAGAATACGATGAAGAGCCTGGTTAGCAGCAAAGACCACAGTCTGTTTACAACTTACTTTACTTTCTGCTCACAGAAGGGTCTGTAATCCTCACCTTACACATGGCATACAGTAATACTCAGTCTTGAAACTTTTTTACTTCATCGATTTTCCTCTTTTTTTTGCTTTGCTACAATTCCTTCAAACAAACAGAGCTGCTTACTTGGGTAACTCTACTCAGTTCCTCACAATTTAAAGAAACACCCTATTTAGTTTGGAATAAGAATGATGGTGAGAGAGCAGTATTGGTTTAATGTGAGGAAAAATGGGGATACGATTGGTCTGAAAACCATTTTAATGATTAAATTCTAATTGTTTTGGAGGAAATGACAGCTGTCTTTTCTGCTTCCAGCTAGGAAGCTGTTTCTGTGCTCCAGCTTTAGATGCTGGAAGAACCCAGACAACTACACAATGTCCTGTGAGAATTTGTTTCTCAGAGGCTGAGGGATCCACTGGTGGTTCAAGATTGCTCACTGATACCTGGAAGGTATTTTACAGTGCATAAATGAGTATGAAGTATTTCTATTATGTGGAAAATACTTCTTAATTGGCAGAAAAATAATGTGTTACAAAAATAACCGACAGAGCAAGCACTAAAATCACCTAGGGCTTTAACAGTTTTTTGAGTGCCTAACTCCCCCTTTTGTGAGATGACAGGAACCAGGAGCGTTACATTCTAAGAAATGGGGATCCTGTTTGCTTCAGGAGCACTGCACCAGTCCTGGCAGCAGATGATTTGTATATTCTGAAAACACACACGGCAATTGGTAAGGACACTGGTAAGCGAAGGCAGCCTGTCGAAATCTAAACCATTGTTCTGTCTTCCCCTTTCACACCCAAGGGCAAAAACTGGGGTATGTACAATGGCACCCACATGGCTGGGTACAAAAGGCAAAGCCGTTCTTCTCTGGATGGTCTCTGCAGAAGGGAAGGAACAAGTGAGCACATTTGAAAATGGCTTTGCTTCATGCAGAGCAGGCTGGATCGCTCTCTAGTGCAAATCAGACCAGAAAAAACATATATAATTGCACAACCTATTAGAATAAAAAAAGGTCATGGGACAAAATACAAAGGTAGGGAATAAATAGATTACAGACCAAAGAGAATTCTGGCAGAATAAGAGACCAGAGCCAGAGAGAATTCCAAAGGCGAAACACTCTTCCAAGAGTAAATGAGATTCAACCTGTCTCCCAGTGAGAGGTGTCAAAGCCAGATACTGCCAATGCAGAGGGTCTGCTTGAGAAAAATAGCACGCAGAGGGTATCTAAGACACAAACATATGTCCGACCAGTAAATTACATGACAGCCTAATGCAACAACAAACAAGAATGGGTCACTTTAAGAGAATGATTAATACATGAGATTACTGTGCATGCAGACTTATCTGAAAGCAAACCTTGTAGGTGGGTGTGAACTCTTGCTCAAGTCAGCTCCTATCTTTGCTATACAACAGCGACAAGAATAATTATAATAATTAATGGAGAGCAGTGATAAAAGTAACAATTGCCCACCTGTATATTGACCGACCACAATGTCGTTACTTCTTTTTTCACACCTACTGCCTTTTGCAATGATTGCTGATGACCACAAACTCTTTTCCAGCCTCACACTGGGCTTGCTGTTTGCTCACGGCCGGGCTGTTCAGCCCGTGACTGACAGAGCTTACAGGGTTTAAAATTCTGAATTGTATTTAGTCTCCAATGACTAAGGTTGCTATGGGCTACATTAGATTACAAAGGGTAATGAGATGAAAACATGAATATTTACTATATAAAGTAAAAGGCCTCAAAATGTAGGAGTATAGGAACAGGTGAATGATGTCTGAAAAATACTCTGTTAGAAGGGGTCTTTATATTCTGTGTAAAGATAGCAGACTTGGAATGCAGCCTGTGGTTTCTTACTAAGCTGTGATTCCTCTTCCAGCCTGTCTTTCACTTTTGGCAAGTTTCAGGAGGACTGAGGAAGGATTTGCTGTCGCTGAAGGCAGTGTGGTTTGTTACTCTTCCTGTTCTCAGCCCAAGAGAAGACAAATGAAGAAAGAGGTGGGCTTTGAAGAGGCGAACCTTTTGCCAGGGGGGAGGAACAACCCACTCCCACTGTTTTCTGTGCTGGCTGGGAGAGACGGCCGCATCTCCCGCTGACACCTCTCCTTGGGCAGCCTGCTGGCCATCCCGGCTGGGAAGTGCAGGACTGTGCCGGGGAACCCCATGGGCAGAGGTTGCCGGCCGGGCAGGAACAGCTCCAGCATGAACAGATCAAGAGCTGGCTGACTAAGACTTTTTTCCTTGGAAGTTCACTCCCTGTATCACTAGCATGCCTCTGTGTCATGCATGGGTTACACGGGATGATAAGCTGATACAATTTAAGCACATACTTCAGGTAAAAAGGAACTCAGATCTCAAGAGGAATTCAGAAAAATGCCAAGATATTCAGTGCCCTGCTGAACAGGGAGGAGGTAACTGGCAGCCCTGTAAATTAGGCAGATGCTGCAAGTGCTGTGCTCAGTCAGGCTTTGTTTGGAATGCTTTTGAAGGGTGGCTGCCGGACCACCTCTCCCTCTGCGTCATGGCAGGATGGTCACACAGGGTAGGATGAAGAATTCACATAAGATCAAGCAGATGTGTCTTAAACTAAATTACAGTTCTATAAGTATGCCTGCAGAAATGCTATTTTTAGCTATGGCTGGTAGGAGAGTTCAGAAGCAGCTTTGGAATCCTCCCCACACACCACGTTGACTGGAAGGAGACCTGAAGCAAACATCCATTAGCACAGAGTCTATCAAGACCTTGTGGAAACCAACTCGCATATACGTTAACACGGGTTTACTGTGTTGCCCTAATACATTCCACTTACAGCTATAAATTCAATTTATAACTATATACACTATAACTATAAAGTCTCATAGAACTGTTATTATATATATAATTACGGTCTATACCTACCAAAATTAAGGTATGACTAAAATATTAACGTATTTATGTAAAATTTTGCTCAGTAGTTTGAAAACTTAAAAGCGAACCACTGTTTTGAAAGAGCAGAAAAAGAGGCAAATTGTGGATTAATGGATAGATAAAACCAAAGAATTTCAATTTAATTTATGCCCAACTAAGGCCAAAGTGGTAATTCTGAAAATCCTCCTTCACCTGCCATCTTATGAACCATGCCAAGGCTCCGATTTCCACTCCTGGAATTGTTGATAGCAGAGCTCATCTCTGCTCCTCCACTCATAGGCAGGTGGCTGGCCATGGGGCAACAGCATCCTCTACTTTCATACTTCATCTTTTTGACCTTGTGGCTGCTATATTCAAAATGAATAACCCAAAGCAGATATGCTATATGGCTAGAAAAATACTCATGCAACAGCCTGACATGGTGCTTTTCTCCCGAAATCTTGCTGTGAAACAAAGGGAAGTAAGGATTTTACTTCTTGTTTTGGAAACTCTCATGGCAAGTTTCAACTTGCAATCAATTTTAATGGTCATTATAAACTTATAAAGCCTTGAAAAATACCTTTTCTAAATACAAAATTGACTGTCATGGCTTTTAGTGATTTAAGCCAGGACTACAACATTGTATTAATTTAGCTGCACTGTTTTTTTATGAAGCCTTTCACAATAGATAGTCAACACACCTTCCCACAGAGGGCTTAAACAAAGGCAGGTCCTCACTCAAAGGATCAAGAAGCATGGAGGATTTGCATTGACTTGTTATGGAGGACACCAGCTTAGTTTCAGTTTTCTTTTAAACACCAAATGGTGAAAAGACAGCTGTACAGCAATGTTCTTATTTTCTCCATGGCTGTCTAGACTTGGCAAATAGAGCCATGCAGGGGAATAGGCCTCTGGTATTTCAATCTCTTTACAGAATTATCTGTACTACTACTTAGAGACAAGCAAGAAGTCAGTAGTTTTTAAAAAGGTATTTTTAAGTATTCTTGACCCAGTACAGGGTCTCCACTCTCTACAGAATTAAAAAGTAACCTTTAATTTGATACTTACTACAACATCAAAATTTTACTTTTAAGAACTGTTAGCACAGGGACTAGAAAGAAAATAAGAAAAGGTTTATATAAAGTTCAGTTTTTAAAAGCTGGTATTAAAAAGCATTCTACAGTAGGCAGAAATATACAAAGACCTAATTTTTTGCCAAGACTTGTGAATTCCTGAGATGTTTTCTCTAACAAGTGATGAGTTAAGCACTCTCACTAATTATTACTGAATATAGTTTACAATCAACTGAAAGGAGAAGGTAACAAACTATAGAAAAGCACACTGTACATGAATTTTGAAGAGCATAATGAAATCGACAACTACAGATATGGTGAAGAATAAAAAAAGAAACATTACAACACATCATTTCATTATGGCATTTTTACAGCTAAGAAAATCACTCAAAAAGTCAACATTCCTATTACTACTTATATTGAAATGCTATCTCAGTGTAATGAAAAACTGGAAACAAGGAGGTCTGACAACTTAAAAATTTTAGGTCCATAAGTAAAAAGATGATAAGAATGTTGAGGTTTTTTTATAACAGACAATTTGCGTTTTTTAATACTCTAAATGGTGTATTTTATGAGTAAGCACATTAAAAATGCTTTTCACTTTGTTTTTCTCACTTACTAATCTTTTATTATTTTCCTTAAATCCTAGTCAGCAGAAGCGGTAACTCTTCCCAGCTGTTCCTGTGAAGTCTCATGGATAGTCAGTTCCCTGAACATTTATGAATATGGGAGATTTTTATCAATGCATTAAGGCAATTTAGCAGTTCCTTTCCCCCAGGAACCAAGCACGCCGTTGTCACTTGCATGTCCTGTGCCTGTGCCCCAACAAGCCCCTTGCCCCTGCCAGCTGGGATCATGAGCTCATCCCCTCAGACCACTCTGGCTCCAGGGCCACCGCTGGCATGGGACAGCCAAATTCATCACGGGGGTGAGCAGGGCACAGGCTTGTCATGCCTGGCTGATGGATAGCTTCTTGAGTGCAAGTGAGAGGAATTTACAGCTTGTACTGTGTTCTCGGCAGCAAAGCAGAAGGCACTGGAGAGCCACTCGTTCAGCTGCCGAGCTCAGACACTGGCTGCCTCTCCAGGCCGGAGTCAGTGACCGGCATTATCACCCTTTGGAGCTCTGCAAGAAAATCTTGTAACTTCTAAAACAGAGTATGAAAACTTAGGACAACACTGGCTTACAAGAAGGTTCACCTAAAGAGCAAAGTATAGCGATCCCCTTTAAAAAAAATCCTTACCACTATAAAAATATATGCCTATGTGGCTGTCATGGCTTCATTTGAAATCAAGGAGAAAGGACAGAGAAATTAGTTGTAAAAGATGCAGATACATTAATATAAAACAATTAAAACACAGAAATGTACCAAAAAAGTCTTCTCCATTCAGATTATTAAAACAGAAAAAGTCTGTCATAAATTTAAATGAAAACTGGCAATATGCAAGAGTCAGATTTCATCATTTTCTCAGTCTGTACTCTTAAATATAGAACCACTTCAAGGACACCAAAACTTCCAAATACTTTCTAGAACAGCAGTATGTTTTGCCTCATTTTTAGTGACCACAGACTCAAATTTAAATTCTGAAATACTTGTACAGTCATAACTGAGAAAAATACTATTGAAGAAAAGCAATTCTGGTCACCCTCTGTACATGACCAAGTTTTCGCAGTCTTAAGGAGGAGCCCCATACAGCGCAGGAAGGTGTGAAGGTGCTGCTGGAATAAGCAGGAATGAGGACCAAGGTGTGACAACTGCAGTTCCCAATGGAAGGGCTGGTCAGAGCCCACTGGACCCAGGGCTTTCCTCTTGGAGAAAGGCCTCCTCTCTCATGCATTCACCGTAACACATGGCACTATGGAAAAGGACTGTTTTCTTACTTATTACTTTAGTTAGGATTTTGCTTATTTTTATGCTACAAAAACAGGGGCCTTAATGCACCACAAAGCCCTCTTATAAAAAACTGGAGCTGGCTGTCCACCCCTGGCTATGTCAGGATGAGGACCTCATGCTGCTTTCGGCATTGTGCGGGAAGCAAGGCAAAACAGGGGTCAGTAACAGCACAGCCCGTTTCTGCCTATCCACATTTATATCCGTGGTATCTGGATCATGGTGTAGTGCCGCTCTAGGAGTGGTGTGAAAACCAACCAAGAAAACTGCTCAGGGTGAAATTTTGGTCCCGCTGAAGTGAACCACAAAAATACTACCCATTCAAAGGGGGAAAGCTCTCAACCCCAGGCCAGCTATGGCAGTGTATCAATAAGATCTCATGATAAAGTCCAGAAAATAAATAGTTTATGCTGATAAAAAATGAATTTATAAGTAACTTAGTCTGCTGCAATTCAAAGGGATGTGACCTTTTCCATTTATCTCAAGAGTACACTGAATCTCAAGCACGATTTTTGAGGGAAAAATATACAAGTAAGAGGTATGCAACTGTGCTACTGATTTGTAGTACTCTCTCTGCAAATCGGGCAATTAATGGTATGCACAAATGATGAAGCAAATGAAAGAAAGAGAAAACTGTCCTAATTGATCTTTCATTTTTGAGAGATGTGAAATGCAGTAGTAGATGTATTCAGTACCACTTTAACCAAGATACTCTGTCTTCAACTGTTGGCCAGCATCCCACAGTGTAAGACTAACACCATGAATCAAAAACAGAAGTAGAGAGTAATTCATAGACTGAATCAATGGATCATAATTAAAACATAATGTATAAACCAAATTCTGAAGTACTACTTTAAGGCTATCATTACAATTGCTTACAACTTCCTTCTAAATTAAAATGCTCACTAATTAAGCCCGTAAGCCTGACACAAAAAGTGACTAGAGCTTTCTCTGTCTCTTCCTCCAGTGAAAAAGGCTTTGTTTGATGCATCTGCAGAACAAACGGATGCACCGTACACTTTCCAGCTAAGAATACCAAGAAGTTTAAAGAAGTAGTTTCTAATTCTTGTGATTCTGTGTAATTACACAGGACCGGTCATATCCTTCTTTGTTTAAAGACACAAATCTAGTATGACTGGATATATGACAAATATATATTAAGCTCATGTTTACAAACAGTATATAAAAGCAGCTAAGTCATGGTAAGCTACAGATTTTTTTTTCCAGAAGAAAAAAAATTTAGGGAAAAATGGAAGAAGAACTACTAGGAAGTGAAACCAAGACATTTAGGCCATATATTTCATTAAAAAGAAAATGTCCTACATTAAATCCACTGCTTTTTGCCAATTCAAAATACCTGGCTTTGCAGTTAATAGCACATTGTGGTCACTAATTCAATACAAAGAAAAATAAATCATATTATTTCTACCAGGAAAATCAATGTGCTTAGTTTCATGAACAGAAATAAGACACTGACCTGCAGTAACTAAGAACTGTGGCCCCAGTTCTGCAGGACTCCATGTAGGCATGACTTCTTGCTAAGCCCATGCCCAGCAGGGGCTGCGGAAGGGGCAGCAGGACCCCTGGGCCATAGAACCCAGAGCACGAGGAGGAAAGGGTGAAAAAACACACCCTAACATAAAGCAAATTTGCTCTTTGTATATGCATGAATTTAGCTTGTTGGTTTTACATCTTGTATTTTTAGCAATATTTTCATATTCAATTCTCATATTTTATCAATATTCTCTGCTTAAGTTCAAAGAAATTTTGTATTACATAAACTCAGTGTCAGCACCCCTGCCATGCCACACAGGAAGCGACAGCTTTTGGGACATAAAACCTATTTAAACTATTTATTATTATTACTATTGGTTGTAAGAAGGAAAGAGAGTGAGCTCCCCTTGGACGCAGGTGAGGGCAGCTGCCGCAGGGCTGGTTCTCTGTGGCCTCGGGAGGCCGGGGCAGAGTTTGCCACTGTACTCCCCTTCCCATGCCCCAGACTGTTCACAAAGCCCCAGATTCAGGAACTGAATGAGAACAGAGAGAGGAATGGGCGAAGCTGGAACTGACCCTGCATGGCCGTTTCCCCAGACATGAACATGGTCTCTGCTCAGAAGTGTCTGCTTCCACCTTGCTGGTGCAGAGCTTGTTTTGCAAGCATCCAAGCAAGTTGAAGAGCTGTGGCCTGCAGACAACTGCTGAGCCGAGTGTCCCTTAGCACGGCAGCCATCAGCACGGCACCAGCGTGCTGCGCAGCCGTTTGGGGCAGGGAGTGAAGAATACCACCAAATTCAACTACAGTAACAGTGGGCTTGGGCAGGGGCAATCCAGTCACTGGGACTTTGGCCAGAACATCTGTCTAGATGTCTACGGTCTTGTAGAAAGGTTATGGGATCTTTGATGGCAAGAAGTGGTCAGGATTTTGGCTTTTCATCTTATTTGAAAGACAACAGAAGCAAGGGTAATGTGTCTCCTTGGCTGGAGACATTCAACCCCCGCCTGGATGCGTTCCTGTGTGATGGACTCTAGGTGACCCTGCTCTGGCAGGGGGGTTGGACTGGATGAGCTTTCGAGGTCCCTTCCAACCCCTGGAATTCTGTGATTCTGTGACTGCTGGCTGCTGCCCCAGGCAGGACTCAACAGCAGCTCTGGAGACTGGGTGCCACCTCCTGCAGAGCCACACTGCCATGCTCATGGCAGGTATATGACAGCCCCTTGTTCCTGGGACTGAGAGGACTGAGCGCAGGACCAGAGTCCATCACATCCTGTAACACAGATGATCAACAGCTAGGGCGCAGCTGCCTGAACTTTAACTTTGCAAGTCAAAATCGTACTTAATGAAATTTTTCATCTCTAATATTGCTGGTATGTACAAAAGTAATAACATTGGGAAAGAAGGAGCTGGCATGAGAAGTTGGTGACTACCTTCCTTGGTGGCAGGGCTATGGCCTCAGAGAGCAGCTCCTGCCATTTCCCAGCCAAGCACACAAGCATGTGGGCAGGGGAGGGGAGAGGAGATGATACTCCGCTTATATTACAGGGTATTTCTTTCATTTCACTCCACTCGTTACATCAATTAGACAAAGTAACAATCTGTGTTTCATCCACAGGGATTTCTGGGATGGAACATTTTCACCTGGTCTTGCATTTTTTTACTAGGAGTTTAGCTCCTGTGTAGCACTTTAATATTTTTATTCTAGAGAATAATATACAGTAGATACAGTAGCTTAAAATGCTAATGGTATCCAAATACATGTTAATGCTCTGTGTCAAAGTATTCAGATACTGAGGCAGCAGAGAGCACAAATGCAGGTGACTGATATTTAATTTACCTCCTCCTGTTCCTCTTCATATGGTCCTCCCCCATCCACCCTTCTGAAGCTCGCCGCTGGTTTTATAGCAATGTCAGCAGTTCTCAGTCACAGCTCTCACAAGCCCCACATTTACTCCCAGTTAAACTTCTAATTCTTTTGTCAAACATCTTCCCCTAAGGTTTCTTTATCTCTTCATACAATCTTACATGACACCTCTGACGAGCCCCATTCCAGCTGTACCTCACAGAGCAGTGGCGTCACCTTGGTCTGACTGGCATTCCTGGGTACTCCAGCACCTGCCATCTGACAGCACCAGTCTGTCACTCTCAGCTGGGATCAGTGCTAGGAAGGGACACAGAAAACCTTTTTCCCAGCTACGCATATTTGCCTGGGCAGGGCAAGACCAACCCGCTGTCATGTCCCATGGGCAGTGTCCTGTGGCCATCTTGCTCTTCCTACAGTTTTCACCACTCTCCCCCAGCACTCCAGATCATCCATGCCCAGTCCTCCCTCCTCTGCAGCCCTGCCTCATTGTCCTTGTCTCTCACCAGCTGACTTGCTAGAGCTTTCCTCTTCTGGCTGCTTCTGCAATTCCTGGTCTCCCTGTCTGGAGAGCCAGCGTTGGCCTGAGGCTTCATCCTCCTGAGTCCTAGCTTTGCCCTCCCCTGCATGGCTACCAGGAGGCTACTCTCGAGTTGCAGTTCCGGCTTTTGGTCCATCTGTATTTCATTCATGGAGATTTCCCACTGCTTCTTGCTCCAACAGGATGCAAAGGAGGGGAAGGCTTATTTATTACTTGCCCACAACCTCACAGGGCATGGCCTGTGGCAGCTGTGAAGAAAATCCAGGGTTGTATCCAGTCATGCTGTAATTTGCAAGAAACTTAACAACTAAAATTTGTGAAAAGAACTTTTTCAATGGCTTAGACCTTGGCCAGATGTTCCTGTTGTTTCACAGACAGATCAAAAGTACAACTTAGATGCAAAGATACAAAGACTACTCACACCAAACTTCTGATCTTTGCTTGAGAGCAGAATGACACCAAACTGTATCGACAGAGGTTTTAAGAATCTTCAAACCATTCATGCAACAATGTATTTTTGCCAAGCCTTGTTCTGGATGAAAGCACTAATGTTGGTGAAATCAAGTAGAAGAGTATTTCTGGTAAAAAAATCATATTTCCCCTCACCTCCTTTTACCCTGACCAGGTACACAACTAATGAAATACACGCAGAGACATACACGCTGCTGGTCTTCTGTTATCATACTCAATCAATAAGAACAATTTAGCACAGCGGTAACCTCTCCATGCATACTTCCATTGTCCCAAGGGATCAATATAATCAGTATCGCAGCTGGCTGGTGAGAAATAATGAGATTATGGTAACAAAAAGGCAAGCTTTCCAAATTTTTTCTTAGTGTATGCCAAAACATCATACTTTTCTATCTGTCCATAAAGGACAAGCACTATTTGAGGACATGAAGGACATAGCAATATTTAAGAATATTGTATCTATTAAAAAAAGTATATAAGAAGCATGCTTTTACCTATGATTTCTTGAACTTTAACTTTCTTTGCAAATACTGTAAATCTTTCCCTTAAAAGCAACTGTGAGATTTGACTACTACGTTCTTGGAAAGGGGCCATGCATGTTTAAAACTGTACCAAATTTTCCATAGATTTCTCCTGAACAGGATTGCCATTTGCAAAAATCTTCATTTGTATGATAGCAGTACTTGTTTACTCACAGCTAAAATTCACCTAAGGGATACAGCTGATTAAAACCATGCATGTGTATTAAAAAAGCCAAATTATTCTAACAGTCTTAGCAGTCATATAACATGCTTACTAAAACTGAAACAGCAAAACCTAAATTTCTGCCCTCTTTCCTGATACTCCTCTTGGGTCGCCCCTTGAGCAGTGGCATTAGGCTCGGCACCCCTCTTCCAGTCTGCTCCCCGTGAGTGCCACCACTGGGCAGTCCTCAGCAGCTTGAGGCAAAGACTGCCTTTATAGTTGCAACGAAGTATTTTATCAGGCTATCTGGGTCCAGTGCTTAAAAGTAGCTACGCGTCTCTTAGCACACAATCACCTCAGGTCTATTTTAGGAGCAGCTATAAAAGCCAGGATCAGCTGATGAGCTGCAGAGCACCGTCGGCATGTGACTGCACTGTCACTGTTTGTGTAGTGATGGAGGGGATGTGGGGCGACTAAATATTTATGAAAGGAACCAAGATCACTGTCATTTCTACAATATGTATTGGAACACTCACACTTTAGCTACGGTGATAGTAACAATTATCTTTAGCTGGCTAGTTAAATAAATGGATTATATATGAATCTTACCTGGGAGGAAATGAGATGTCCAGTTCATACAATCTGTCTTTAAAGACTGACAGCTCTCTGTCAAATTCTAAAAGCTATAAAAGATAGAAATAAATGTATTCACTCTTTGATGTTGAGCTGAAGCAATCTAAAAATACCACATTATATAAAAGGAAATAAACAGAGACTGATTATACAGCCTGAGGTATATCCCTCATATAACAGTTTTTAAAACATAGTGCCAAACACTGTATTTTGATACACAAACAGTTCATTGAGAAAAGTGTTTGAAATGTTCCTTTTCATCTCAGTGAAACACGTAACACTGGCTTTTTGCAGCAGTGACCTACATGTACACTTACTATTTCAAGATGGCTAAATTTTTTCAACTTTCATTAGCAATCTTTTCAAAGATAAACCAGAATAGCATTAAAAAAGTAGAGCAAACTGATATGCTAATCAGCCCACAAAAATGCCAGCAAAAATATCATATTACTTTATATTATCTTTAGCTCAGATAAGAAGGTACAATAAACACAAGGATGTGCACATCACTCTTCCTAAGCAAAGACAAGCAGTGTTTCTGCACACCTATTTTGGGTGGTGCATGTCAGATAGCAGAAAGAGGGACGTGACAATAGGCAAAATGTGTTCCCAGGCAGCAGCCAAGATATAGTACTGCAAGCAGGTATTTAACAGAGATGTTCGTAAGTCTAGATTTAATGTCCTGTATAAATATTAGTCCTTGCCAAATTTGTTTTCCCTCAGACCTCTACAGAGAAAATAAATAGCTGCAGTCTTTTGTTCATAAACACAATCCTGGTCATAACAAGTCAATGATAATCATCCACATTAAACCAATAATTGTTCTGATGGACATAAATGACCTCATTTCAGAACCACGGCTGGTGTGAAACTTGACGTCCAAGTGAATTGGCGAGTTAAAAACCAAAAAGCTCATCATCTGCACTGTTACTGGCTGCCATTCTAAGTGCCACTTTCTGTTTTGACAAGCATGTCACCCAGAGAGCGTCCCGTCCGATGGCAGCATGTTTGCCCGCTGTTCATTAATCATGTCCCATCTCACAGCTGTGCTGATACCATTGTATGAATGGCAGAGGTTCCCAAGAAATTAGATTGTGTCCCTCTTCCCCCTCTGCCACCTCATAAATCATTCCTGAAATGTGCAATTAGCAGCTACTTGTACACATTAATTATCTGTGTGAAAAGCAGCTACCTGAACCACCTGCACTGCTGATTAGCTACTTCTCTAAGGCCCACCCAGCTCTCCTCAGCTTCTAGCTGCTATGCTGCTATATGTATGTACTTTTACATGAAGATGCCAAATAACGGGCAGCTTTCCCTATTTTAGTGCATCTGACACCAAACTGTGATGGTACACTTGAAAGATTTTGAAACACAATTAACTGCAGATAATTTGTATGTTTTAACATCTATTCAAAAGCCTGAGTATCCAAGATAATTGGATAAGTATTTATAAACGTCTGTGTGGAAACTTACAGTATGTATTATTAATATGCTCAATTCTGAAAATGTTGGGATGGTTCAGCCACTGTTCTTACTGAAGCAATCTCAACATACTTCAGGAAAAAATGGTTTACCATTTACGTTTCCAGACCGCGGTCCTATAAGCAAGTATGTATAGACAGATGTGTAGCCACTATACATACATACATACAAACTGGCTATGAAAACAAATGCCACCATCCTTTCCTGCTCCACATGTCTCTGCCTCAGAGAAAATATCTGCCCAACATGAACCTAGCATAGGAAAAAATCTACCACCCCCAGGTAAGGCTTTTCTTTGAAACATATGTCTATTAATATAGTGCAAATACATTTTCCCTACTGCTGCCAAGTAAAGAGATCAGAGCAGGAAAGTGGAAGCATCAGTAGAAAGAGGCCTATTTCTGAAGTGTGAAAACTACCAGGACTGAACAAAAGAACAATGCTCCATAGAACACAATGGTATAAATTACTCATGAGCATTCCAAGGGCTGGCAATGTTACATAGCTGCATTGTCCTCTCACACCAATTCACACTTTCAAAATTTTATACATTCAGATTGTTCTGGCTATCATATTTGCAAAGTAAATGAAGGCTGGGGTTTAGAGGAGTAAGCATTCAAATGTGCACTATTATCCAAAGAAGTTTCTGATGTGTTTATTTGCTGCAGTTGCTTGTTTAGTTGTGTCTGTGCTATGCAGATGCGCTGCTGACACTAATGACAGAGAGGACAGATAATAGGAACAAGACTGTATTGTCTGCTCTCCTCTCTATCAGTTCCCCAAGTTTCCCCAGGTAGAGGGACATCGTTAACCTGAAAGGGCAAAGCCAAAAGCTCATGATGACCCAGCTGGATGTCAAAGTCCAGCTAGGTGCCTAGAACAAATAGTTAACGAACACTTGTTGTAGACAATTCATCCTCACATGTAAAACTAATGTTGAATATTTTCACTGGGTTTTTTGCAAAACCTTTTATTTTGTGCTATATTTGAAATAGTTATTTAATTTTAACAAATTATTTAGTTTTTCCTAGATGTTAAGTGACTACGTTACAGTATCTGTAATCTTCTGTTCAAATGTGCCCACAAATTATGCAAACAGACACCTGCTCATTCTTACGAAGGGCAATGACAAGTTACCTGGATGTTCAGGACTCCCTAGTGCCAACCCACCTAACAGTTTTTCTTTATTTACCTGGTAGAATTGCAGATGGTAGGGGAGGTGAGGGGCAGAAATGATAAAAACTTGAACTGTGCATTTTGAGAAAACTCCAGTTAATTTTTCAGCAGAAGAGAATGTTTTAACTCTTACTTTTTTGGTATTAAAAACGCATGGGTTCTCATTTAAGCCTGTAATCTCAAAATGCAAGATAATTTGCGAAAAACCAAGGTGTTCACTAGGTCTTGTCACAAACAGTTATAAATGTCATCTTCCCTCAATGCAACTTAGTAAGAGAAGGAATGGGATCTGACACGGGCATAATTTAATTGTATTTGCTTTATGACAGATACATGGATGCCTGGACCTTCTCAGCACTACAGAAAATGAATGAAAATTGATATAGGCCAGATGATATTGAGGAACAGTCAGAAACTCACAGGCTAATGTCTCTATTTTTAAAGCATGTAACATTGTATTTAAAAAAAACCACCCGGAACATACTCCATTCATGGCAATTTTCAGCACAAATTGCTCGCTTATTTCCATAATGCACGCTAAACAGCATTGTGAATAATGTCATTGCTGTAACAGCAAACATGAGTATGTCTGAGTGCCTCAAAAGTGACAAAGAAAGTTCAAAGCCTAAAAATCAATATATTGTTCTACCTAATTTGCTCACTATAAGATTATCCTTAAGAACTAAATCTTTAAGGTGTTACGTGATGTGCCAGGGTAATTTGAGCAATTACACAGGTATTTTAAAATGTTATGGCTGGACGTTAATTCCAGAACTGGATGTCATAGGCAGTACAGAAGACTGTTTTTTTTCCCTAACTCAATTTCACCAGTGTGTTTATACCTAACTGATAGCAAGGACGATGCAGGGCCTATGTTTTATCTGCTGTAACCATTGAGTTGCTGATATTATGTGAAGATATTTCCTCTACAATGTCCAGTGACCAGCCCAACGTGAATGTTTGCTTAACATCTTCCAAGTGAAAATACCATCCATGCATTTGAGCAATGTATCTCTGGGTAGCCAATACGCCGAGGCACCGCAGTAACAGGCCCTGGGAATGCTGCAGTGCGGTGGTGTAGGAAGGCACGCAGCACGTGCCCATGGGCCTGTCACTGTGAGGAAAAGCTCACGGGGCAGAATATTATTTTTTAAAACAGGTTAAATTTACTGATGGGACTTTACAGTCTGAAGTTACGTATTTCCGCTTAGCAAACTCCATGAGCCAAATGCTTTAATTAGTTTGTATACTCAAGCTCCTAATGACCTGAACAGGAACTGGCTTGATAGCAATGCAGCTTCCCGCACAGAATTAAGGAATGACTGCCTTTGCAGTAAAGGATATTCCTTATTTGTTTTGAGCAGAATTAAAAGCATTTAGGATTTCTGCCTGTATCAGCTGCAGCGTATATCATCTCCTAAGGGAATTATTAAACTGTTGTTTTTCCAGGCAACTGTGCCGCCTGCAAAAGCTGCTGAACAGAGTTTGGTTTTTTCCTCCCTTTTTCTTGCCAGCACTGTGATGCACAAGCGCATTTACGGACAAGGCTGAAGGAGGAGGCAATGCCCGATCCTGGGGCAGGCAATCCCACACAGGCACTGTCTGCAGAACCCGTATGCCTCAGTAAGAACCAAATGGTCTCAGCACTGTGAAGCCCTTCCCATGGGGACTCCAGGGCTGGAGCACGGGCTGCAGCTCATTGTCCTGTAGCTCACGGGGCTGTATGTGGTTAAGCAGTGTGTACTTTGGCCAAAGATAGCAATTATATGGAATACTAATTTTTTATATTATGCAGCTTGACAGTAATAAAAGGATTATACCAGAGTTTAGTCAGCTGTAGAAATTAAGGTAATTTTGCTTGCTTCAGTTTAAAGCGATAAGGCACCCTTAAAAGGTCAGCGTCCGTCAGCGTGCTGCAATGGGCCACCTTGGCTAAAATCACACATGTATGAACCCTTTAAAACAGGGCAACTTAATTCAGTCATTGGAGTAGAACAACGGCAATTACTCATCAAGACCTACAGACCAAAGTCACAGCACTGGTAGATCAGAAGGTGATATTAGCAGCATTTATCAAATCCATCTGCAGGGCACACCAGAGAATTCACAGCTGTGAAAGGGAAATGAAGTTTCAGATCAAAAAAGAGAAGATAAGCATACAGAAATGACCTTTGAGAATTAAAATATGTGGACACTGGGCACTGTAACCTCCTTTGCCAGTCTTGTATAGTATACCATTTTTTTCAAGAGGCTTTGGAAATACAGTAGTTTTATACAGCTTTGCAGTCAAAGAAAAATACTTAGAAACCGATTCAGCAGTCTAATGACTTCAAATAAAGGTCTGTGGAAATGCTGATCCCTCCCACTTATCCATGAAAATGTCACACACAACTGGCCTTATTTTAAAGCTACTGTTTTATCTAGCTAAGACCTTGTTAAATGTTCCATTACTATATATATTTTGAATCTTAATTTCCTTTCTTTCATAAAGCCATTCTTTAAAATTATGTTTCACAGAAAAAAGCCAATATTATTGAATATAAACGTACCACTTACACTGCTTTTGTATATTACTACATTTCTGCATATTTCTGAGAATTTGTCTATGCATCCTGTCAGTGTTGTCAAATCACAAACTCCTACTTAAATGTGGATACACAAACTGCATCAAATATACTTTTCCAAGCATTAGATGCATTAGGCACAGGCAGTATAAGATTGTCAGCACTGAAGGCTCCCTGCACCTGTACTATTTCAGAAAATCTTTGATTTCAGGGGGATCTCCCCCAGGAAAACACCGTTTTGTTCTTGTTCTGACAATATGCCTCTCTCTCTCAGGAGACATTCCAATGGTATAAAGGACATGAATATCTCCTAGTATTCCAACTTTTTCAGAAAACTGCTCTGGAAAATGCGTTTTAAAATATTTCTGCTACAGAAATATTTAGATTGCTTAAAATGTCTAGAAAGAACCACACTTTCCCTTGACATCTATTGATTACTAGAGTAATTACTGGAGACTGCTATTGGCTCTGTCTGATTAGAGCTCCCTTTTCTGACTCCTTGCCCAATTTCTCACATTCCCACATTTCTCGTCCTCCTCGTGCCCCCCCACCCCCAGCCTGGTGTGCACTGCAGGGCCTGGGCAGGGGTGCAGATGGCTCCGCTGCACAGCCCCAGCACCAAGGACACAGGCACAGGTCCCTTCCCAGTGACACCAGAACAGATCAGTGCTGCCTCTCCAGAGCGGTGAGGGGTCAGGCAGGGCGAGTGCCCCGCACACAGCAGAGGAACCTGTTCCAGGTTCAGGGCTTCCAGCTGGCATCAGGTCTAACACCAACACCCCTCAGAGCTCACCTGCTGCAGTGTTTCTTATCCTGCAAGACACTCAGTGTCTTATGGTGTCTGTGGGTCTTGTCATACACACACCTGAACACCGATTTGGATAAAACAGTGCTTTCAAACTTCTCCAATTATGTACCCCTGAAGTTTGTCCAGTGGGGGTTGTAGCCCCTTTAGACATTTCACATGCTTGGACTTTGCATATAATCTTGGTCTTCCTAATTACCCTGTGTGGATCCTTTCAGTCCAAGTCTGTGGACTTCAGGCTGAAACTACATGTATGGATTAGCTGGAAGTTGAACACCCTGTGCGCAGCTCCCCAGGGCTCAGTCACCCTCCTGACCTGCAACACGCAGCAGAGAATACAGATCCAGATCCAGGTCCTACCCTGGGATATTTTTGCTACTTGGTTAAAAAAAAAATCAAATCAGAATCCTGTTGTACTACTCAGGTAATTAGCTCTCAATAAGGAGAGTAAATGTAAGTATACATAAAGAATAAACTAGTTAGTTAAATTACAAGCAGCAAGTCAGGTTAAGTACAGACTCTCCCTTACAGGGCAGCAGCTCCCCGTGTTGACATTCTGCTGGCGACAGAAGCACCTCTCACACCCCAAGAGCTCCGTGCTGGAACGTGAGTCCTTGCTCTGCAGAAGCAAGCCACGTCCCATCCCTCCTGCTTCATAGCGCCTGACAAAGAGCCCAGAGCATATGAAATGCAGCACAACTGCTCACAGCTTTCAAACACAGGCACTATAGCTCCTGTCATCCTTTGCTCCAGCCTGACTGCTCCAAGGAATGTTACTTGCTCTGTAGTCCACCAATACAAAGTGAAAACGGAGGAGCTCTTGGTCAGCGCCAGTTCTCAGTGACTTTACCAGCTGGCTAAAGTCTGAACGCATGCCTCCTGTTTTCTGATGGCAGAACATGCATTTTGTCACTCCATCTCCTGGGATTCCTGTGCTTGCCTTGGTTGACAAAAAAAAAAAAGACTCTGCAAAACTGCATTCATGCAAATTGCCTTTTTCAAAACTTCAGAGGAACAGACGCTTTAACATTACTGTAATTAATTCACAAAATGTGCACAACATCTTGTTGTTGTGCACATTGAATGAGCTTGTAATATAGCTCATTCAAGATGGCAAGAACAACTGAGTGGATGCTAACCTTAAAACCAAAAGATTTAAGTTAGGAATATCCTGCTTGCAAATGTGAAAGATTCAGTGGATTATTTCACTAAACTTTACATGTCTGTGACTGTGGAACATAACATGAATTTGTACCATTAGGGAGCTAAAACCAGCATGCATTGTCCTGTCCAACTGTCAATCTGTGAGCTGCAATTTGACAAAAGCATAAAAATATTAAGAATCCAGTTTTAGTATTACTTGTAGAGTGATTAAAAATGGAACTTTCTTGAAGAAAGACTATGATCCACGCTTCTTACTTGGGCAAAACTCCCATTGTGGGTTGAAACCTGCCCTGAGCAAGATCTGTGAGGCAGGCTTGGCTGACATGGGCTTTTGGGGAAGGGGCAGGACCAATTTGGGGGATTCAAATTCATACCACTACTTCTCTGGAGCTTCCAATACTGTTTTTCTTTCAACACCTATGTAATGTAAAACACACACACAGTCCTAAGACCGGGGACCAGAACCCATGTCTCTGCATCCTTGCCACTGAGCACCCCACTCTCATCTCTAGCTGTACTCTTTGTATGAAGCTGGCCCTAAGTATTATATTTCATGTTAAACTTAGTATTCGCTAGTCTATGTGTGTGTGCACACCTATGTGCATCCAGGCATCCATCTGCGAGATTATGAGGGGCATCTGGAGGATGCCAAGGGACTGGGCTACTGCAGACAGTTGGGGAAAAGAAATTAAGCGCCTTTCTATCTTTATTTGGGCTGCTGTAGACTTCAGGCAAGATGTGGAAGGGTGCTTTTGTATATACAAAGATATTAACTGTAAGGGATGATGGTGAGTGAGATCCATGAACTCCTGAGGACTGGAATACAACCACTCTTGGTATCCTCTTGCATGTCACAATGGCTAAAAAGGGTGCCCTCAGGGTAAAGCATGTCAGCAGACCATACTGACTACAGGCTGGATTACAGAGTGAAAATACAGATGTCGGGCCTCCTCTTTAGACTGAAAAACAACCAGACCAATGCCTAAAAAAATAAACATAGAACAATATATCTTAATTAGCCTTAGGACTTAGAACAGCTGTGTAGAACAGGACAGGGGGACAAAAAATCATTAAATAGTTTTTGTAACTGTGTTATGGGCAAATTCTACACCAGAATAATTCATTTATTTGGAACACGAAGCTGGCAGTAAATAGCTAACCCAGCACATCTGGATTGACTTCTGCTTGCAATCTGGCTTTGCATTTATGTTTGCTAGTGAGAACAATTATTGATAGTATTTCCTATCTCTGTCATTACTCATTTTGCACTAATGGCATACCAGCTAACCAATAACTTAAGCAAATTCAATTCCAAGCATGGGAATACTGGTTTTGAGTAAAGGAATAGAACCTGAAGGTATTTTCCTATGAGCACTTTATGAAAATTAGGCATCTCAGATGACCACTTAAAATAAGAGGCAGCTTCAGGATGCGTGGGATTTCCTTATGACCAGTCCTAGGTAACAATGGTCCTGAGCAATCAATTTCCTTCTTCTATCCTAATTTGCCCTTATACATCATATTCAAGATTTTATCTGGACAGGGGCTGGTTGGCTCAGTGGATAAACCTCTACCTTTTCACCCCTGGGATCATGGTTCAAGTCAAACCCTGATGAAATGCACTTGATCGTCCTAATCTAGTTCTTAGTGGACAGTATTCCCATTATCTTTAAAAGGGTCAGAGCCAAGGCCATTGGGAAGAGTGCATTGTGCTATATCTTGTCTGTTGATTAATACATTTTCAGTGATGACAGATCCTTAACCTTCATGAGCACACATATTCTCACAAAAAGCTTAATAAAGGTCCCTCATGGATTAAACCTTTCTTCTCAATTTGCATATAATTTCAGGATTTCCTGGGAATATTAAAAAAAGAACAACCCACAAATAAATTACTCATAATTTTAAAGTATGTTTGCCTGACCTGTTTGTAATAACACCTCCAAGATAATTAGCATAACAGATCACTTTAAATCGTTACTTGGCATAGGGAGAACAAGACCTTTATAACCCAGTTCATTTTTACAGCACATTATAATTTTCTGCTCATATCATATCAGTTGAAGCTAAAGAGACACAGAGAATAAAGGGAATTTACCCTCGAAGGCTGATTTCACTGTTCAAAACACAGAAATTGAATAAGAATTCTCTGTTGAAGTCTACTCTGTTCTCTGCAGCAAGAGGACTGCTGATGGACCACTGAGAGCAATGTAAAGCTCTTTGCTTATTTTTATGCATTATAGTAACAATTAAGGTAAGAAATGGAACCACTTCCATTTCATGAATATCTAAGGCTAGAGATCATTGGGCTTTTCTGAGTAACCATCTTGAACCTGTTTAGGAATCAATGCTGGTAACAACAGTGTCCTCTGAACCGTCTGACTGCCCAGGAGCTAATGTGCAGCTGGCACCCTCAGTCTAACTTCTCCTACCACCTCTAAGCAGCAGTGGCCCGAGGAGTGGCCAAGCCCAAGGGCTGCCAAGGTGCACGTCCCCAGGGGAGCCGAAGGGCAGCAGAGGACAGTGGGCAGCAGGGACGCCTGGCACAAGTGCAGCTACAGAACTAGTCACCAGTCTCCACAAACATCAATGGACAAGAGAGATTATGATTTTAGTAGGAATAACGTCAGGTTCAACTCTTAATTAATTCACTGATTGCTTTTATTACACAGTCGTTGTGAAAGTCTTATGGACAGGAGATCAGTTTCTATCTGGATTGATTCTTTAATAGGGTTCATGTGAAAGATAGGAATGTATGCACCATTTCTCATTTCCGATCGTGGTTAAAGATTATAAAATGATACCTAATGATTAAATCATTTCTCTGTAGTCACTAAGAGTTCTTACATTCTTATTACATATTTACTGAAGAAATAGCATTTAGCTTGTGGTTCTTTTGTACAAATCAATAACTTGATTATTATTTTTTCATTAAATAATTATCCCTTGCTTTTCTTTTGATTGTTTTGAAATTAACAGGGAACTCCCAAACGCAAGATATTTTGAAAAAAACCCAAACACTTATAGTCTGTTTTATCATAAATGATTAAGGAATCTGAGAAAAATAAATATGTAAAAGTGTATATTTATTCAAGAACTCCTTGCACACTGCTACTCTCCTGAAAGCACCGGCATGCTAATTTTCATCACTTGAGAGCTGGCAAATCCAAAGCTATGACCAGGTTGTGTGTGGGTAACTGGAGAGTTAGCCCAAAGTCAGGAAGAACGGGCAGCACTGCAGACCCACCTTGGAAGCCTACGCAGAAGGCCTGGGCATTGCCTGCGTCCCCCCGTGTACGGGGACTCCCCGTGCTCTGTGGGGGGGTGAGGAGCAGCAGTGCAAAGGAGGGGTGGCAGGGACATAGTTATGGCTCCCACCTGGGCACTGCCACCTCTTGAAGGGTGTAAGCAACCGGCTCAGATTAGAGAAGCCTCATTTGTTCTTTGCCCACTGGTGCTGGGCAAGTCTTGGAGCAGGAGGACACAGCAGTGCTGTACAGCACAGCTTGGCTATATCCTGCTGTCAAGCTCAAGAGGTGTGAAGCTTTTTCTGATTCAAAAGCGACAACTTAAACTGCAATCTGTTTGGCACTAAGGTGAAACTGCATGTGTTTCATGCAGTTTCACTCCTCTTCCCCCACCTTTCTGTTGCTGGTCTGTAACATCCC
>VZRW01003267.1:238328-318270 GCA_013398125.1 Aegotheles bennettii | reverse complement strand
ACTTTGATGTGCAATTCAGAACATACAAACTAAATATTAAGACAGTTGTCCACTACTGCCTCAGCTATTTCCAAGCAGGTTTTCTCTTTTTTCTATCACTACATAGCTGGATAAATCTGAGTGTTCTTTTCTGAAATAGAATGATGCAGAATGGTCACTGCACTTTGAGATAATAAATACAGGTAATTGCTAACCTAACTTTGGAATCAGCTACATGTAAGTCTGGATAAGGTACAGATTAGTTTGGAAAAATTAGACCTGACAGATTACTGTATGCATTTCAAACTGAATTTCTGTTGAACAGATAATTTGTATCTATATCAGATTTTTCATTAAAAAAATACTTATTTTTAGAAATATATCACAAGATTCTTTTTGTTGATTATAATGTAAAAAAGAAGGAATAACTGTGTATGGACAATGATAAAGTAGCCTGTTGATAATAAATATTTGTCAGGTCTTGTCACATCTGTACACATTCCAATGTTACTGAAAAGACACCACACTGATAAAAAAAAATACTCTCAGAAAAATCAATGGATTTTGAGCTAAAGCAGTTGCTAAACACACAGAAAACATCTTTATCCAACAGCCATAGTGCTGTGAAAATTCCCAAGCCTTGCACTGGTACAGCTAAGGAAAATTTAATCTTCCCAAATACTCATCAGGGCACTCCATCCTGCAGACCTGACAGCCCCACTTATAATTAATTATACAATTTCGATGGGAATATCGACTAAACAAAGCTATAAATCATAGAAAAAGTCAATAGGCATGGACACATTCAATCATGTCCCGACCAATGATTACTACTCTTAAAATACAATAATTATTTTCAGGAGCCAGCTTGAATTAAATTTCTGTCAGGATGGTACAAGACCGGCGGTTGATGAAGGATGCGATGGATTTTTTGGGTTGAATTCGGCACAGAGACATTTATCCTTTTAGATAGGTAGTTTGTTTTTAGTGATCATGGTGCTGTGTGTTTAACTAGACCATGAAGATTAGATTATCTCCAATGGCTCATTATATCGTTTATCTTTTCCTTCCATGTTTGATCTGGAAGATTTCCCACTTCTTGATGCATGAATGAAATGACTGCTGATTTTGAAATGGAATGTGCTTAAGTGGGATTCTGCCTATGCCTTGGCACACCACATCCATGTATGTAAAGTCAAGCAGCTGTCATCTGAAATACCGGTAGGATGTGGTAAATGGCAGCAAAAAGAACAGCTTTGCTCAGCTTCAGAAATGTACTGGGAAAAAATAAAAATGGCAAACATTTGAGTTCTTTTTTAAAAAGCTAAAAATATTATAACAGTAGTACACATGGAGGAGAATCCGGGACAGGCGTGTGATTAGTATAGAAACAGGAATTTGCATTAGTGTTATTACTTTGAATTAAATGTCCCCAAACTGAAAAATATCAGCGAAAGAAACGTTATGTATTTCACAAGAATGTATTCACCTCGCACATTTTAAAAAAGCCAACCTGCGAACCAGCTTATCTCATAGCTTCTGTGTTTTTGAGGTGTGCTGCCTAGACAGGCATTTCTCGTGAACATACACCCCACACAGCAGTCCCAGTGAACTGGATGGATGTCAACAGATGCTGAAAGGAGAAACAGATCTTCACTTTCATCATGAGTCGGACTCATCAAAGTCTTCTGACCTCAGGAAATGAGTGAGATATTGGATTCTCACATGGAATTAACCTCCTAGCCATAAGTCATCTTAAAAACAGACAGGGTAGAAGGGCTTTGGCTGTCCTCTTTGCCCTGGCTTCTTGAAGACAGCCCTCCAAACAACCCTGTTCTCTATGAACAGTAAGAGAATAAGCAGTAGGTAGGAGAGAAGGGAGAGTCACGGATCCTGTGCACATCCCATCCCTACGCAATACGCCCCGTGAGCAGGCACACTGTGACACCGGTACCGAGCATGGCAAAACGGAGAGGTAGGGACTAGCGCAAACAAGAAGGGCTTCTCCAAAAAGCTGAGACACTCAAGAGGAATCCCTTGTGTTCTTTTATTTTGGGTATGAGGAAGGAAGGTACAATTCAGTCACTCTGAGGAAGAGACTGAATAAAGAAGGGGAACCTTGGCTAGCTTGCCAGCCTACACAAATGACTTTGACACACACCCAGTTCGTGCAGAACACACAAAGTCTTCTGAAGGCTTTATTTGTCTAGTGTAGCCTGCCCTATTTATATAGCTCAGAATACTCAGCTTACGAATGCCGTTAGTTTATGCATACATGGGCAAACCAGGATCTGACACAAGCGAGCATAGCTCTTCTGATGTCTGTGAAGTTGGGCCAATTTCCACAAGCAGAGGGTCTGGCCAGTGAAATCCACAATAAGGCTCACCCATGCAATAAGCACATTCCTGATTTTTATCTGTGCACAACTGTTTGGGGTTTTGTTTGGGTTTTTTTGAATGCTTGATGTTTTTCCTTAGATACACAACTCCTAGGAACCTTAGATGAAATTGAGAAGGCTGCAAGCAGTGATAAAGAGATTTTCCAAAATGAAGTGTCCACATTTTTAAATAAAATTAGCTTAAAGAAGATATAAATCCATTCTCCACAGAAAAACCATGGTCCTCATTACAAATTGGAACATTTACATTCCCTGTCTGCTTCCTCCTCTTAGGAAGCCTTGTATGATTGCCCAGACAGTGCCAGACTACTGCAGGGTTTGAGCTTTCTGTTCTACTTATTAATGCGTTCCTATTATTCTTTGTACACTCAGAAGACCTAGATATTTTCAGAGCAGCTTTGCACTAAGGGCTTTCCCTAAGCTACTATGGTGCACAATGAAGAGCTAGTAAAGAAACAGGATGCTTGAAGAAATGCAGACTGAGGACAGAGAAGAAAAGTGAACTGTCACGTATATTTAGTTTACAATTTTGTCTATGAAAAAGGTAAACAGATGCCAAAGTTAAGAAGCCGTACACAAAATAACTGGCTAAGTGAGGAACCAATTTGGAGCAGCTACAGTGTTAGATAAATTATCTCTTCTCATTCTGTAGACAGTAGGGCTGATAAGGATAAAGGGTTGCTACAGAAACACAGTTTGTATGCGAGTTTCCAACTCACTCCTTCAAAAATGTTTAGCAATGAACTTACCGCAGTGCCATTGTTGTCTCTAAATACATCTTGATTAAAATAGTCAAAGAGCTTCTTTTCTAACTGTAGCATAACCTAAAAAAAAAATAGAGGAGAAAGGTCAGCAAAGCTCTTGGACTCAGCTACCTATCACACAGCTGCTGGAAGTGACCCTTTTAGAGACATGCAACCCTTTAAAACTACAAGATGTTTCCACATGTCTAAAGCTCCTTGTCAGCTTGCCCATTTGGTTGACTGGCAATCACTTAAAAAGATCCAATTAACTGAGCATTAGGTGTGACAATCTATATCCCTTCCCTCCCTTTAAATTATCAGTTTGAAACAACTATATTCATGCTTTGTAGGAAAGAAAGTGAACATTCAACAACGTGTCTATTTGCACAGGGGGTACAGAGGGCATTAAGTTGTTTACCTTTCGGTCATTATCAGATTCACGAAATATTAGCTTGACTACTTCATTTGTGTCAGCTGCCCGGATAGTCTGCATTGTAGCCTTTGCACATAGTGTCTAAGAAAAAACACAAAGGGAGAAAGGGAAACTAGTTTACATGCAACATGAGGCCACATTTGACTGAACGTTATCAATCTATGTATCTTCAATGCCCACTCAAAAATATGATTGGCTGTAGGTCAAAACACAAAGCATTGCTAATTTAGGTTGCTTCCACTCATGATGGATTTAAAACAATAAACTGAACTACTGTTTGGAGAGAGGCAATATTAAGAAAGTATCAATCAGATAAGGCAAATATTCATTAAATTTACTACCGTGCACACAGGTTCTTTCACAGGTCTGACACTGCATCACACTCGACTTGTAAACATGCTCAAAAGCCACTTCCTACAGCTAATGACTCCACAGCCCTACCGGTTTCTGTACTGCATTCTTAAAAGCTGATAACTATATTGGCACTACAGTTCTGCAGATTAGCTCTTGTTTGCAAAAACTCCTGCCTTTTAAATTAACGTTCTAAGTACAATTTAGAAGTCTGAGCAACACTCTAACCATCTGACAGTGTTTCAGTTTACTCTGGATAGCAAATTTCCCATGTATCATCCAAAAAATAAAAAAATAAGACATCACATCTCCAGATATTTTGTGGACTGGGTGTCTAAAGCATATTATAAATCTACACTTTATCAGGCACAGAAATGTGAATTTCTGGGGAAGTGTCAGATCTTGATTCATTTGCCATTCACCTGGTTGGGGCCCAGTTTCAATGACAACCAAAGCTGACCTAGAGAATAACACAGAACAGGTTCTTTAACGGGCTTGCTCTGTTGCATTGTAACAGGTGAAAATCTGGAGCCTTTAGCAAAGCAGTTAGGCATATATTTAACTTAAAAATATACTTGAGATTCACTGAACCTATACTTTTAGTGAAGCTTTAAGTATGTTAAGTGCTTTGAAATGCAGAAACAGACTATACCTTAACTGTGGGGCTGGCGGGCTTTGCAGAGTGTTCTGTGGTTTTCCAGCTTGGACAGAGCCACTGGACGACGTGTATTGGCACCCCAGCCCACCTGCCTGGGCTGTGGAAACCACACAACAGAAGACAGAATGGGGCACTGAGAACCCCATGGTCTCACTCAAAGGCGAAGAGCAAACGGCCAAGATGTGCACCAACACCTGGGAGGCAGTCCAGCATCCTTGGCTACAGCCAAGCCACAAGCTGCTGATAGGATCTACGCACAGCCCTGGCTAAGGATATCGGCAAAGACTACCCTTCTGAATAAAAGCCTAGTTTGCTAGAGGTTCTTAACAATGGTGTGCTAGAGAAAATAACTCAATCAAGAAGAAGGAAAGGGGACTTCCCTGCTCTGTCTGTTCCATTCCTTCTCAGATAACAGATTTTCATTGTGCATAATATTCACTTGTAAAATAAATACGTTCTGTGGTAACAGGGTAACAGAATTTTATGTCCTACTACATGCTTTTTTCTCTCACAAACAGAAATACTTATAATGGGATTCATTATTAGAAGTGCAGTATCTATCAGATACAAGGCCATGAAACTACAGTTTACTTCTCAGTTTGCCACTCCCAGTTTCTTCTGAAGGAGATGCCAAACCTATCATTAAACAAAAATCCATCTGCTTCCAAATATTTTAGATCTCAGCTGAGGTTACCAGTGCTAGAGTAGAAATGATCTGTCAATACACTTTTTTTCCCCATTTGATAGAAAGACATTAAAAAATGATCCTTGATAAATGCCCCTGTGTGCTGCCATAGTACAAACAAAAAGCAACAAGCTAAATAATTTCCCTCTTAAAGGATAACTTGTGTGCAATTCAGTAAAAATAAAATACAAATCTGACTTTTTGTCTTCAGGTCTGTGAACTGAACAGGTGTTGATTCCCCACTTTACTGAATAAATTATGTCCTTTCCCAACAATTTTTTCTTGATTGTTTCCTCCCACCCAAAAGCAGTGTAATGTCTGTAGATTACAAGCATCAGACTCTGGGTTTTATCCTAAAAAGCTTGGCACAAGCATGGCACCACCCAGCTGCAGATGTCTCTGAACTCACAGTTTTCACTGGAGGAAGGAGTGCTGGTCACACAGACACAGACGTAAGCTGTCCTGTGAGAACTTCATCTGCTCTGTGGAATTCTAAGGTGTTTTTCTGAAAGGCTTTGGAGAAGGGGGAAGATGCCAGCAGTAGCTAGTTAAACCCAGCTCTCCCTGGGAAGCAGGAGGAGATGCACATGAGACCATCAGGGAGGCTGCACTTTCGGTACCATTTATTTCAAGCTCAGACCTACTCACTTTCCCCTGGCACCCACTGTTTGCCGCAGGGTCCGTTTGGTCTGTTTGGCCACGTAATTACCCTTCTGCCATCTGTGTCTGTGCGGACACCAGTGAGGTAATCCACCAGCGAGCCATTCCCAACGTGCACTCCCTCCGATACCGGCTATTGAAATTCAAAGCACAGACCAGCTAATCGGGTCAAGCCCAAAAAAATAGGGCTTTGGGCTCATGTGTCACAAATCAGTCTGGTCGCCTCCAAACAGCACACCAGATTAGAACAAGCACCCGAACAAACCAAAGCGGAAAACCCGCCGCTCTCTAAAGCAGGTTTCTAAAGCCCTAACAAATCGCTCCATCTTTCACTCATTTAAACTTTCCAAATGAGGGTCAATACGGTCCCTGAGCATCCAAATGCTAATGCGCTTAAGTGCGCTTAAGCAGCTTTCCAGAGTGAATGGGCCAAAGAAGGGCTCGAAAAGACAAGGCAGAGCTACTGTCACTGTCAAAAAGTCATTGTAGCCACCCCCAGAGTGGTTGCAATTCAAGAAATTCATGATTTCTCTCTCTTAAAGGCATCTGCTTGAGAACATTTTTTTTTTCTGAGCTGCTTTATCTCACAACTTCAGGCTGGCTCGAAAAGAAAAAAACCCACGATCAACTCTTGAGAACCAATACAGAGAAAGGACCCACATACCTTATTGCTTTCAAATTTCACACACACAAAAAGTTACCTTATTCACAGACAAAAAATGATTGGGCAAGGGTTCATTTCTTATACAAGCTGGAGCACTCCTTTTTTCCTTCTCCTTTCAATTTCTACAAAGTCGTAGTCACCCAAGCAGAAAACTTTCGGGAACATGTGCCTTTTTAGACAAGACTACTTATGAAGGGATTTTTTTGTTGCCAGTAAAGAAAATCAAAGTGCTATGAAAACACACTGCTTCTTTTTGGGTATTCCTTCAAAGGTACTCTTTTACAAAAGCAGAAGAAGGGAAATCAGATATCAAAATTCTACCCAAGGTATCTTTTTAAAAATTCTGGTTTTCTTTGGAAACAAGATTTGGTTAAAAAGTTGCAGAGAGAACTCTGTATTCAGCCTCTGCTTAGCCAACACAGTCATGTCTTATTCCCATTTTCACATAAGCTGTCCACCCAGGTAGATGCTTCTTAGAATTTTTTAAATAATCTTTTGCAATAATTTATGTGTATTGAATTGTAAAACATTCCAGACAAATCTGGAATTTCTTCTGAACTCTGCAGTCCTCAGAAACTGAAAGCCTTTTGATTTACCACGTAAATGCAACCTTTGAAATAAATCTGGTCCCATACGTATAACACATAGAAATGTTTTACACTGTATTTCTACGTACTTACAGCAAAAAGCAATGAAGACATTAAAACAATTGTGTTATATACATAAAACATGCACACATGGTATTACATATAATTGCTTTTGATATTGCATTTATATGGCAACTCTGTGAACAGCTGTGAACAGTACTACTGTTTCCTGCCAGCAGTGCTGTGTTGAAAATTACAGCTGACTTTTCATTGATTTTGCACTCCTGCTTTCTGAACATCTTTTAGACTCCTGAGCCCACCTTGATATGTGAGCTGAGTTGCTGCACGCTTGTAATTACTTCAACAAGTTAATTTTTTTTAAAAATATGGTAGCCAAGCACATACAGACTCAAACTTTCCTAATGCCCTTGTGTACAGATTCCAAAGATGTGTATTACTTCTTCCAATTATTTGAATACTCCTTTTAGGGCTTACTATTACTTTGAATTCTTCTGAGGAAAAAAAGAAGTAGAATATATTCATTTCTCGTTTATAATTACAAAAGTTCAGCAATATTTGCAATTGCAATTTCCAGTAAACCACATGGATTAAAACATAAGTGTTTGCTGCTAAAAGTGCCACGAAAGAAGTGCAGAGCTTGAAGAACACTAACATGAGCCAGTTGAAATAAGGTCTTGAGCATACCAGATCAATTAAATTAAAGATATTTAATTTTATTCCAGTTACATACTCTGTGGATTATGGCAGGATAGGAAGGGCAGAGGTACATGTGTCATCTAATTATGAAAATACTTCTGAAATGTTGCTCAACACCCAAAATCACTCTGATGCTTATTAAATTAAGATAATAAAATGCTTTTTTATTATTATCTGGATGCAAATTGTATTTGAGAAAAGTCAGTGAGGTAAGAGATTTGCTACTTTGGGAATAACAGGAACAGCTGTCTAGTTCAGACTCCTCCTTACCTCTGAGGGATCAACGGGATTTCCTGGATATTTGGAATACGCTAACAGTAAATTCACCAAATCATGTGATATTAAGAGAAATAAAATTTGCAAGTGAGAAAAACAAAGTTAAATGTAACTTTCTGAGTCAACGAAAGTCATGCATTTAGTTACAGGATGATTAACACTGTGTTTTTTAAATTCTGCTAATGAAGTGGAAACTGATTTTAGCAGATTTGTCCCAACCATGCAGCGGTATACGGCCACACAGCTGCTGTGAACAACTAAGGAAATTACAGAGCTGAACTTTGTAAAGCAGTCAAAACCCATCTGAGAGGACATACACTGTTACTTGGAAAAATACCCCTTAGACTATACATTGACTTGTGTTAACTTCAACTGTGTGGCAATAGCAATAACGTCTCAGAGAAGTTACTATGCTCTTAATACTAATAAGCTTCCAGGAGCAAGAATTTAACTCAGCAGTGCGATAAATTTTAGTTTAATGAAAACAAATTTTAAAACATATTAATGAGAAGTCACTTAAAGTACCAATATGCGAAATTACTTTCTCTTCGAATATTCCCAGAGGAGAGGCTGATGCTCAGGGCAGCGGAGACACAGGGGCTGGGTGGGATGGAGAGTGAAGCCTCCTGCACCGCTCCCGTCCTTCCTCTCAGTGCACTGCTTACCTAGCATGCGTACGGTCTGTCTTCTGATGGCAAATCGATGCAAACTACATGAAACTGCTGCCTGTATTCATTTTAGGACTGATTTAACTTCACAGGCAGTTTACAGCAGCACCAGTTCTACCACCTGTGAAAGCCTGGCCCAGAAGCTGCCTGAGACCTGCAGCACTACTCTGGTCTGCACTGTACGACTCCTTTGCTGGTATGTGGCAAAGGGATATTTTGGTTTTAAAATAACTCTCTGAGCAGTGTCTGTGATGAAGAAAGCTTAGAACTAAGACCCTATCTTCATGCTGCCATTCTCCCAAAGATCTCCTGCATTCCTAAAATAAACGATCCCTGCTGGAAACAAGTTGCATTTTTTGGGGCTCAATTTCAAATTAGCTGTACTACGTTCATTGTGAAATGTGTTTTCTTGCCCAGAAACTTAGATCATTCATGACAATGTTACCAAAGTGAATCAGTAGGCAATGCCCGACCGTTGCCGTTGGTGTCTCAGGTGCTGCAGAGAGGCCAGTTCAATGGCACAGCCCCTGCTGCACACGCACCTGCCCACTCCATCGGGGACACTCCCTTACCTGCTCTACTACTGCTGAAAGCAACGCTCGTTCTTAAGGAGTTACCTTTTATGCTAATGGGTAAGATTTTTGCTTGCATTTGCAAAGGAGGCAGCGGGTCCAGGGCTGCTGGCACCTGCGGAAGTGCCTGCCCATCCCCAGAGACCCCCAGGGTGAGACCCGGCCCTCCTGCCGCGGCTTTCCTCTGCCAACAGCTGGCAGCAATGATGGCTCTCTTTTCAATTCTCTTCTTCAGCAAAGAATATGAATGAAGTCCAAAAGACATCTGCCACTAAGATTCTCCGAGACTACAGATCTTGAAGGAAATGTCAAATGCACAACCTCACGTTCTTGGAAAGAACGTGCCATGACAGCTCTGCCCCAGAAGACAAGACCACTACATTGCAGCTATCGGCTGCCTCCTACCACCTTTTTCACTCAGAACATAGACTTTTGATGGCATTTGAAAGAAATCCCTCTTGGCATTTGTTACATGTTTAGCAGCAATCAAATTCAATCTGTTTATTAGATGCTCAGCATAACCCAACTTAGCTACTGTGTTTCATTTATAAACCTCTGATGTTTAATTTTGACTTTCCTAATTTTGGGTAACTATCCTAAACATTGTTTTCTTCTGAAACCAAGCAGTTTGTTCAGTTAGTTGTTACTATGACAAGACAATTTAGTGTTAAAACTTTAAACAGTACCCATCAAATAGCAAAACCTTAGGGACTACTTGCTCACCTACACAGATCCAAAGAGAAAGAGTAAGAGATAATTGTTTCTCACCCTCCTAAATTTTTCCCCACAGCATTTTCCCACATCCCATGTTTTCAAACTGAGAAAGAGACTCTCACTAGATACTCTGTGGTGCTTTGCCCTAAACAGTTTTGCAAATATAACAATCACCCATTTTGCAACTACTTTTCTCTTTCAATACTGGTGTTAAATGGACCTTTAAAAATATTCTTTTGTATTACTGTTAATTTCTCTTCCTTGCTCAGGCATATATCTTTCTAAGAATCCAAAAATCAGGATAGAACTCCTTTTGCATCACACATATTCACCTGCATAATGATTAGCTTCTAGCTTTCTCTGACTCCTGGTCAGGTTCCACATCTTTTTGGATTCTCTTGTTTCATTTTTCTGACTATGACCTCCAAATCTGAGTTCAGCTAAGCATATACATATTGAGTCACAAACAATTTATCCTGAGTTGTCTGGCACCTGCCTGCATAAGGAACACAAAATCTAGTAGGGCCTCTGAAGGCAAAGGTGAAGTTTTCAGGCAGAGGGTTCCCCTGCCGCCTTTTGAAGCTTTCAGTTGCAATTCACCTGCTGACATTGATAGTAAGTTTAAAATGCATTCAGAACTTTGATTAGATCTGGACAAACCCTACACCACTAGCAGATCTGGAACTCTGAAGCAGTCTGCCAGGAAAATCCCTTCCCTCCTCCTGTCCATTCTCCTAGTCCTTCAGCATCAGGACTTGGCGTCACATAGGGTCCTGGGGGTGTTTTCGGAGACAATGATTTGCTTTTCCATAATTACAGGAACTGGAACAGCCCAATTGTTCCTATGGAAATCTTCTGTGTATGTTGTCTTGCCCTATAATGTGTGAACCTCTTGAGATTTATTCAGACATTCTTGTGTTACTTACTCTTCCATTATTTTTTCTGCTTTGGCCAAGCAGCAATACCAGCTTGAAAAATTCCTTGTTGGAAACCCTCACAGCACTTCCCCTTTTTTCACTCCAGCTGACTAAGCAAAGAACTGTAACTACTGTTTCTATTAAGCAAAGACTTTGATGAAGTACACAGGATCTGTGATGAAAATCTGTTTCTGTAGAGAAATGTAAAATCCTCTGTTCCCTTCAATTCAGGAGGAGTGAAATAAGAGGCAGTTTCTCTTATAGCTAAGCTTGCTTTTATCTAAATTGCAGACTAAGAACCTCCTATTTATTTTCATTTTAAAAGCAAAATAGCTTGTGAACCCCATCTGCTCCTGTGTGCCTTGCAATTGCCTTTGTTTTGAGTGGTAAATTTGCCTCTGTTTCTGCTGATGGTGTTATTGTTTCTGCTACCTCCATACTTAATTTTTTCTTACAGTTTCTTACAGCTATAAGAAATGAAACATGGGAACAGTAACATAAAGCAGCAAAAATTTAAGCCAACACCTAACAAAATTCTTTGGTGCTTCCTGACTCGCTCCCAGAACTGGACATTGCAGGATTCCAAATAACTGGAGTCTGTCAGCTTTATTCTCCTTAACTGTTTGAGGGAGCACACTGAGGGGCACAGCCTGCCAGGGGTTGACAGAGCGCGTGCTGCTTGACCCGCTGTGCAAGGGGCTCTGTGCAGCCAAGTATGCCCACCTTAGCCTGCTCAGAGTAAACAGCAAGCCTCGGAAACACTCCCATGCAGCATTCTGTTCCACCAACTAGCACTGCCGAAAAGAGTAAACTCAGGAGTTTGCCCTTTAAATTAATGGGGAGTTCTGAAATCAGATCACATATCTACCTAAAATCTGTATGCTTTTAGCCAGACACTAGCTATTTTTAATCACAAAGTGAGAAATATAGAGAAGTACAAAATGCTTTTTCTCTTCCTATCATGCATAATAACAAAAATAATCAGTTCCTTAAACAATGAGGGAATTTGAGACCTGGAGAAGGAAACTGATGGCATGAGGCGCAAGCGTGTTCTGGCTGTCACCTCCTTGGGCCTGTGCTCTCGCTAAGTCTAAGCACAACTGAGAGATGGATGTGTGCCCTCCATCTCACCAAATGACCACAAGTAGGCACAGCAAAGTGTGAGAGATGTTAATATTCCTCCACCATTTACCACCTATGGGAAAAAAACACCCTTCTAAGTTAACTTTGCTTTTTAAGGGAGCAAATGTAACAGGAAAATCAATTCCAGTTTGCTGTACCTGGTTTTCTGACCTGAACAAGTTTTCCGAATGGGAAATGAAATTCACAGCGTTCATAACCAGAATGTGCTGCACAGTGTTACAGTGAAGCTAAAGCTTGGCTAATGAGGTGATGCCTTGCTGATGCAACATGTGGATGATTTCCTTACTGTATTTTTCTAATTTCTCTGTCTACTCAACTCTTTTTTATCCTGCCATCTCTCATTCATTTCTCATCGATGTACTCCCTGTCTGGTTCCACATCATTAGCTCCCTTATTCACTTCTGAAATGGAATATAAATCCAGCAGCCTGCAATTTCAAATAATCCTTTTTAGCTAGTTATATTCAAGTAGCTCAGAGAACCATGAGGTGGGATTGCTGAACTGTCCCCCTCTCCACGCAGTTGGCTGCGGCAGCACCTTGACTCTGAAGGTGCTGAGAAGTTGGGCTGTGGTGCTGAAGCAGGTCCACAACTGCCCAGCAGCCAGTTTATGCTGCTTGAACAAGGCGCAAACCATCATGGAGTTCACCTATCTCCAAGAGCACTTATTTACACATTAAAATAAATGCTTTCCAGATAAAACAAATGAAGCATATATTTGTAAAATATCGTGCAAGATGTGGACCCAAGGTTTGCTATATCCTCCCTGATAAACAGTAAGGTGGATTGACAGATCAGTATGTGAATGACATGTACACAACACCCAATAAAGAGACTGGCAACACATAAAAAACAGTTGTGGGGTAAAATAGCCAATGTGGAGAGCAGGAAATAGGGTGGTACGTTCTCCTTACTGCCCCTTTTCCCACCCCTGGTAAGGCAGATTTGCACCCTCTTTGGTGCGGTTTCTGACGGTGTAAGAATGAAGGGTTTGTGCATTACAGCAATGTTCAGAATTCCCTTCAGGACACCACCTCCAACGAACCAGTCCAAAAACTCAGCTGCTGATCAATACCAAATCACAATACACAGCTGATCAGAGTTGGAGGAACAGCCACTTCACACCACTGGCTGTGGATCCAGAGGGATTTAACACAGCAACAAGTGACGATTCTGGCTTGATTGACAGAGCACTGCTGATAGGGACAGAAAGCTCTGCCAGGAGCACAGCTTCCACGGTCCTCCTGCTCATGTAGATCAAAGATCCATCCAGAGGGGATGAGGGCCCAACTGGGCAGACAACCAGACAGCATATTCTACAGAGCTTCTGAAACACAAATGAAAACTTTTTCCTTAAAGCAAATGAGAACTCAAACATCCAGAGCAATACAGAGAGCTCCCAGTTATGCAGTGAGAGGAAAAAATGCAAGTTCAAAAGTGTCAAGACAACATCATTTTAAAGCTAACAGCTGTGGACTAGTTAGTGAAGTGCTATTCTTTTCGCTGTATCTTTAAGTGCTGTTAAATTCATTTGTCACTTGATCGAAAGCCAACAGGCTACAAATCTCCCAAGCCCCTCTAGTGCTGAATAGTGACAGAAGTATTCTGTTCTGCCATAAGAAAACATTTGTGTGCATCTCTGCCCGGAGTCATACATGCTACTTTAACTCATCTGCCTCCCCATTCTCTCCAGCCCAGGAGGACAAATTGCTCACTGTGGCTCCCTTTCAGAGGCAGTACAGCGCGCAAAGAATCATGACTGAGCAGAAACACAAGAAACAGGCACATAAAAATTCATCACTTTGGCCTCCTGACCTCTTGCCACTGGGTTTGGCAAACCCTGTCTCAAAAAGTAGCACCAAGGGAGAGCTAAGCAGACCGGCTGAGTGAAATTACTGACAAAAAATATCATGGACACAGGAAAACCCCACCAGATGCTTCATTGTCTTTGCAGAGAAGTGGTGCTGAAAAAGGGGGTGATCTACCACATGGCATATTGGGTGGAATAAGTAGTGCCATTGTTTCAGAGCAGCTCTGTCACTTTACTGACTGCAATACAAAGAGGTGTAAAGCAAGATTTAATCCTGACTTTTTAGTCAGCAGATTAAAACCAATCATGCCAGATGTCCACAAGACTGTTTAACATACATAAAGCTTTTTCATACTCTACAAAAAAGTGAAAGCTGTAATAACTTCTTCTTTATTTCCTCTAGAGAGGCCTTTTTCACTCACTTTTAGCCAGAAAAAAAGGGAGATGTATTGGATTTTAAGATGTGCTATTAATTTTTACTCTAGCCTTTGCTCTTTTTCCTTTTGATACAAAGCTAAACAAAATGAATTCTTTGACCCATCCAAAATCAGACAGGTATGCCAAAGAAAACTGCTGGTATAAGAAAGTTCCGATTTCAAAAAGGAACTTACACTGCTAAGACCAGAAATGGACATGATCAGCAGTATTCACAACAGGAGCTAAAATTCCTCTCCATAATACCTGATGTGACACACGATATGAAAGCATGGTTGTCAGCATGCTGGTAAATAAACAAATGTACAATTGTTTTCCCACCAGAACGGAAATTCTGCTGGCGTGACTTTGCACAGGTGCCTCCTCATCCGTGTGGGCAGACCCGCTCTGCTGCAGCTCAGGTAAGAGCACGCAGGCACACACCAGGTTGGGGCTGAGCGTACCTCAGATGTCCCTTTGGGCTACCCTTGTATGCAACAGAAATCCCACTGGGATCACGAGAGCAGTGCGGACCCCAGCTGGCAGCCTGAGGGGGAAGGTCCCGCAGCACCACTGGGCACGCGTTGGCGGGGGACGTCACCTGCGCAGCCGCTCCTGCAGCAGGACCCAGAAACCTGACCGAGGTCACTGCAAGCCACGACAAGCCCTAAAATATGGCTGCTAATAATACCCTTGCTTAAAAATACTTAGTGCTCATATAAACTCACCTACAGAGCTGTTAAACACTTCACAGTGCTTTCTTAATCTGTTGCTTTCTTCTAAACAAATTTACCTCTAAAAACATTATCACAAAGAATATAAATTCAATATTTTTAAAACATTTAGTATTTTTTCTGCTATATTACAAAAGTGCAAAAAAACCTGCATATTTGTGTCCCTCCCTGAATTTTCATCGCCAACAATGTAGCTAAATTCAACAAAAACCAGAATATATGTTTCTTATATTAAATTACAAAACATTTATGCATTTAAGAAAAATAACTGACTTAATCTTTGAAAAAAAGCTACAGAAAAAACCAACTTTCCCTTAAAATTATGGTATTAGACTGTTTGGTATCACATACATCATTTGCTAACTCGGAAGCTACATGGCAGCAAGATAATGCCTTGCTTGATATCCCTTATTTATCAGTTGCTTATGGAAAAAAATACAACTTACATATAATTTCTTTTCTTGTCACCCACTTTAACACAAGCCTCATTACAAGCTCCTAAAATAATAGTGACCATCTTATTGAACAACTGACCTAAACCAATACTATTAAAACAATTTTCTTCATTTTATATGTAGTCAAGACCTAAACAAAACCAGTTAAGATCGTATGATACATGAACCAGCAAGACATTGCTTTAGTTATACTGACACTGTTAAGGACGGACAGAACTTTTTACCAGCTTTTTAGTACTTTCAGAGAAACAGACGTAACCTCTCAGTACTGCGTTAACGCAGCTGTGAGAGCATGCTCTGTTAAACTGTACCTCAGCTGTATGCATAACTGCAGATGTTCTTCCCTCCCGTCACCAAATGAATTAGTTTGCCACCTTTAGAAGTAGGGTGCCACTTCCGGAATTCATGTGAGACAAAAGCTTAACCATGTTTTGGCTAATCATGGTTTACAACACTATAAACCACAACCACAGTTACAAGCCTAGTACCATGCTCTATTCCTGGAAAATGTATTTCATGAAGTTAATTTAGCTGCACTATTTGTCTTTCAATCATTAACATCCTTATTGTACTCTTTGCAGATCTTGTCCGTGTGGGCAATTTTGGACAGGTAGGCACTGTCACTAATGTTTCTCTTTTTCCCAGGGTATTACAATGACCAAAAGGTGTAACACACCTGCTTTAAATCTGGCATCTCATTCCTGGACTGAAGAGACATGGACAGGCACCATAATGAAGATGGTATTTTCTTTCTAAAGAAGTCCAACTGGAGGCTCTCAGGCTACCTAAGAGGAATAAGTCAACTAAGCGTAAATCTGACTACGAGACTTCTGCCAGTTAAACACTTATTTCAGCACTACTGAATTCCACTTTGGAATTTGCACAATTTTAAAGTTATAATTCTGCTGCCTACTTCTGAATTTCTTCAAGCAAGTCTTGTGGGTGGCCCTCAAGATACATTTTACCAATTTTTCATGCCCATCCCTCGAAATGTGACCCTGCTCTTGTGCTTTTATCTCTCTGACAACTTCACACAGGAAAACATGCAGCCCCTCTGATAGCATGAAATCGGAAACAATAGCCTCTGGAAACAAAAGGGAGTAGGGAGGCAGGATACAGTCCAGGTCCTGGCTGATTTTAGGCACAAACAGATGTTCATAGGACCTGATACCCTGAGCAAGCTGAAAGGAAAAGCTTGTAAAAGAAATGGACCTTAAAAATAACGTATTGAAGAGCTTTAAATAAAGGCAAAGTGAAAGCAATATGGCTTTCAATGATAAATCTCAGCAAAGAAAACTAAAGTGGCACCATGAATTTCAATGATGCATTTTTCTTTTTCAATGAACTCTACAGCTCATTTTGGAATCTACAAATTGCTCAAATCTCAACGTAGTTTACAAGTCTCCCATATCCATTAGAAGGTTACAATATATGCACTTCTTGTTTCTTGCAACTAATCACCGTAGCTGGGAACACCCAGTTAAGTCCTGAAATATAGGCAAATGCTATTATTTTAAAAGCTACTGATAGCTCAACAAAGAGGAATACGCTGAAAGAATCCTGATTGGAAAAAATCTTAGACTAGCTGTTGAAACAAATTACGTTCTATCTCCTTCTCTTTTCATGTGCACTATTTCAGACTCAAAAAGCCCCACATAAAGAATCTATGAAGCGCTGTCCTGAATTGGACCCGGGTTCTGTTTCACAAAAGCTAAAATGCACCATTTACAAATGAAACAAAGTGTAGAATCACTTCTCTGCCTGAAGTTTCTGCTTTTGTGATTAAAACTCTCTTCCTCTTTCTTGAAGAGCCCGCCATCCAAAAGACCGTGTGCCATGCTTCAATGCACAAAATACATGTATTCATTACAGGAGAAAAAAAAACCCTGAAAAATATGGCACAAAGGCGGGTGCATAGCTTAAGTCCTGTTTAGGATAGCCCTCACTTGAACTCTGCACATTTGCATAGATTTTACCTATTGATTGTATCTATCAGGAATATAGTGGATAACTGAAAGAAATGTTTCATCAGCTGTTTGTGGTCAGGTGCAGATTTAACTTGTTAATTACTAGCATCAATGAGATGCATATGGTAGAGAAATAAAGAAGTGGTATCTTCTTTCCCCAGCACGAAACTCTGCAGAAATAATGTTAATGAAAAGAAGATCCAAGACAGAAGGTATCCAAGTCTGTTTAGGAAGCTTTAAGAAATTACTAGCCAAAAGCGACCATGCATTTGTCCAGTCTAATCATACACACCACAGATCACTATGTTTCACCAATTTCCTCCTAAAGGGAAGCAAATGGCATCTTTTACTAAAACAAATCTTCAGAAGGACACCACCTCTTGATAAGACATGGGACATTCACCAATTCCTCTGGCAGCCACTCCAAGAAAAGAACCTTCTACTATGTCCTTCTTGTGGCTAATTTCTCATACAAGGTTTTTCATTTGAAATTGTCTGATAGCGGCTTCTTTATGTTATTTAGACATAAAAGAAATGGAAACATTGCTGTAAACATAGCAGAATGTGGAAACCGCAGTCTTCTAACTATAAACTCCTGGGAAACCCTCTCTGAACTACTAGCCAGGGCTGTTCAAGTTAGATTTAATGGAGGGCTAAGGAAACCTAGCTCAGCAAACCTGATACTACCTGTGAAAGTAATTCTTCCTTGGCACCCAGACCTGGCCTAGGGTCTTCGTAGAAAGACAGAGCGCCTTACTCTCCTCTCATGCCAAACCATGCTTTTTCAATACATGGAGTGAAGATGTTTGACATATTTCAATACACCACATGTAAAATCAACTTGCAATTTTACAAAAATATACCTAAAAATGCATTAATTACATACGCTATGGCATTGACATGAGAGCTGAGGTTGAGCTATCAGCCTTCAATGACTCCTACTGTCCTGCTGCTAAAGGCTCCTCAGTGCTCCTACACATGCAAAGTTAAACAATGGTACCTTTTCAATGAACTCATTTTGCTATATGATTATGTCATTTTGATCCAAGTTGTAAATCTCATGACAAACTGCCTTGTTCAAACAAATTTTGGGATTTTTTTTCTCACTAGCAGTTTTTCCATTAGTTTGCCTGAAATTAATGTCAAGCTAACGAGAACCTTGATCAGTGCTTCCCTACTTTCTTTCCCCTTAACCACAGCCACAAATCTATCCCTCTTTTAGCATTCTGCAATGCCCCAGGCACTCCAAGTTTTTCTAGACCAACATCAAAGACTGTTAGCTACAGATAGACAAAATTGGCCGGTTAAAATCCTTCTCTGTTACTAATAGACTACTGTATGCTTCATAATCTTCATGTGATGAGCATTTTCTACTTCTTTTACCACGTGAAGCAGAAATACACACAGAAGACCTCTGCTATTTCTGAAACACCATTTTCATTTTTATTAAATGTATGAAAGAAAAGATGTAAGATGTAAGGAAAAAAGATCCTACCTTCTAAATGGAAACCTGGTCAGATACAGTAAAATACTGATCCTGCTCTAAATGTCTAAAACCAACGAACACAGTAAATGACCCTCCCAACTAAAGGAAAGAAAAAGAAATGACGGAATAATGAAGGAACAGCAAAACTGCTAGAGTGGTGATTGAGGAGAAATCTAACACTCTGCAGATCAAAAACACTCTTTTCTGCAGAACGCCCATCTCCTGCCTACAACCCGTTCCAGCACCTCTCTGCCTAAACCCCACACAAGCTTTGCTCCAGCAAACACGCTGTGAGCAGCTTGTGCGCACAGACAGTGCCACCACCGCCACTGCGAAAGCAGACAAAGAGCAGAGGACGGAAATGGTCAGGACACATCACCCAGCTCACAGGTGGCTCAAAGCCTTCCTCCTTTTTAAAACTATACAGAAATACATCAAGTTAAAGAGAATTTCAGTACATTCAAGGAAAACATTAACTCTGCATTTTCTACTATCGTGTGTGAACAGAACTCTCGAACATCTCACTCAGGTCCAATACTGATATCTTCATGAAATTCAGCACTTTTAAAACTGCAAAATGAAAGAAAAAAAAAAGAAAAATAACTCTTGCTGGGTTATTCAATGACATTTACAAGTGAGGTAATATTTGAACGAGTTATGCTTGATGAGTCTTCAACACCTACTGAAAAGAAACTCTCATAACTACATAGTGGACACTCACTACTCATTATCTAGATCTTTGGACTGTCTTCAGATACTTCAGAGTGACAAAATCAAAACAGACTAGGGTTTTGAACGGTGTTTAAAAAATATTTTTTCTTGATGTATGTTAATAATGCAGTATTACTTGTATGTTGCAGTACTGAACTATCCATAAAAATTTTATTTCAGAATCATATCAACTAAGCACCCAGTATGATTTGCACTAGCTGTAACTGCACTCCATAAAAGACATTCTTTAACTTCTTGGAACTATACTCAATGTGCAGGGAATTCAGCTGCCAGTACTAAAGGATTTTAAAATTACCATTACAAAACCACAATAAATTAGCACACAGAGCTGCGCAGTTTAAATACTGTAACGTTACAGGCTTTGATTAAAGTTTTATTTAGTTCTAGGGAAATCATCAGAGACAGGAACAATGTCAATGGTAGCAGCCTACATATACCCTTCTGTATCTGTGCACACTCAAGGCTGAAAAAAATCTGTGCAAGTAATTGTCAAAAATGCAAGCGAAAGAGCCAACTGTATAGAAATCATAAGCAAAAATAGCTTTTCTTTTCAATGGTCACAGGTTTCCAACCAGAAATTCTGACAGCAAGGGGTCAACACAAGCAATCTGCTAAAGCACATACAATACGTAATATCAGGCAACTGTCTGCGACTTCTGTAGTCTAACTATAATAGAATTACAGCCTTAATTTTGTCTATCCCTGCTTTTATTGTTTGTCATTGTTTCTTAGAGTTATCCTGCTGTCAATATTTGAAAAACAGAATCTTGTCTTGACATTGATTTTCTAAAGACTTTGAATCACTGTCTTCATAATGCATATATTTTAAAGCAAGTACATGCAAGGTGGAGGTGAAGCTGACTATTGAATTAAATCAATACAGACATCAGATTTGCAATTATCATCTAGAATTCATTTTATATAATGCAAAATACCTGGTAAATAGAAGAACAACAGATTTCCATCCCACTTTGGCAATCTCTAATTTAAACTTCTTGTATACTTCGAACCTTTGGCTTGCTTAAGTTCAGTTGTTGTCACCTAAGCATTTAGCACATACTTTACTCCAAAGCTGGTAATAATGAGTTGCACAGTGCCACTTTCTGTGGTGCCTCTAAGGTTCACACTGAAGGACAGAGAAAGAAAGCAGTGGCAGCTACAGTCTGGAGATGTTTCTCAGAGGGGAGCTTAGGGGTTGTGCTTCAGGAACTTCGTGACTTAAAAAACACCCCAAACAGCAGTGAGAAGGAAATATGGGATCTATATGAATGCACAAGTCTGTCCAAGTTAAGCTTGTGCTTCTGCAAGCTTAATGACAGTACTACAGTTACACTGTGTTCACCTGAAAACATACAAAGAATTAAAAGCAGTTTAATTTCCAGGCAAGCATTAGAGTTACATGAATAAAAGTCATCTAGAAATAGCATTATCAAAACACAAAGTGATTTCCAAAAAGAGTTCATTCAGTATACGTTTCTTTCCTGTCTGTATGGAAGCTATGTGACCCCAGTGTCATGCAAAAGGCTTGCCAGTAGACAGCACGGACAGGAGTTGATGTAACTAGCAGCAATGGTACTGTAACCCAGACCGGAGCTTCTGCAGTTGGAGAGAAACTAGCAAACATTTACTGTCTGATGGCTATTTGCTGGCATCACTCCAGAGTACATGGGCTGGGTATAAGAAGGCTTGGTAGTAGATGATGGAAATCTTCCTACAGCCACCTAGCAGCCTCCCTGCCCTTAACCATGTGGGCAGGACCCAGCTCCGAGGCCTCAGTTTGGGCCCACAACCAAAGTCTATGTGGCAGATGCTAAGCAGCTCTGCTGCAATAAGAGCTCAGTTTTTCCTCCGGGAAGCTCATTTTCCCCCTTTTCTAGCAGGAAAGCAGGAGAGGCCGAGCATACCAGATGCATCAGTGCGCTGCCTCTGCGCCCACCTGTGGGAATGGGGAGCACAAGCTCCGCACTGACATGTGCCTGGAGGGTAAACCCCCACACTGGGAGGCATTATCTGCATCTTGAGCCAACCCTGGCCCATTTTACAGATTTTTTTCCACAATGGAGGAACAGTCTCCAAGGAGCACAAAGGGGCTGACTCTTCATTTATTTTTTGCATGCTATCTATGGGACTCCAGAGTGCCACAATGAAGGCTGACTCAGAATTTGCCTGCCGTTTCATGTACACAATTTTTTTTGTTCAACCTCTACTAGAAAGTGCTATTTCAACTGTTAGCATTTATTTATCCCACTGCAACGATGAGCTACAGAAGTGTTTGGAAAGTCAGCCACAAAGAAGCAGTCCTCTAACTATCCAATAGTATTAAAAAAAAATAAATCCAAGGAAACAACAAAAGCCAGTAGAAGCCAGATGGAAGATCCTAATGACTATACAGAAATGTCCATGTGGGTAATACACCAGACGAAGTCTCTCCCAGACGAAGACACCATAAAGGAATATGATAATTTCCAAGGATTTTATTGGCATACTTTTCACTCATTAAATGAAAAATAAATTATTCTATGATTGTTGAGAATAACATCAGACTGTATAGGTCAAAAATTGACTGACATCACTCTGGACAAGCATTATTGAGACACACAAAGAAGCTGTTGTGCCTTTAAGCTTATGGTACATTGCAATGCAGTAAATGAAAAGCCACTATTATGAGGGGATGTTTATGTCAGTATCTGAAACAAATCTTCTTTTTACTAGGATAATACTGTCTTAAATTGTTAACTGTTGATCAGATAAACAACATGTGATAAAGATCCTATAATATCTTTTCATAAAATTTGTTTTAACCTTTTAAATTATGACACATTATTGAGCCTTATGAAAGCTTACAATGGCTGTAAATAACATCCTAACAGTTCTTTTGCAAGCAGTAATGCAAAAATTCAGGATTAGATTTTAAATAACAGAGATTAGATGCTAAAATTTTCACAGGAGATAATGTATCAGTCACTACCAGGAACTCTCATCCCACTCCCACTCTTCATTAAGCCAGCCTTTTGGGCTTTGTGTAAGAAGAAACTAATTTGATCTCCATGGTCAGGCTGTAAATTTAGGACATGTTTTACACAGTAAAGGATATGGAGAATCTCCATAGCGATGTATTACTGAGACAAAGGTGATGCCACATCAAAGACACAGCACGCACAAGATGTACTTCTTGTGGTCCCTCAGACCTTTGGCAAGATTAGTGAGAAGCAGAAGCATCCCAGCATCATCACCTCCTCCCCTCGATCTTTTCAGCAGACAGTTGAAAGAAACGGCCTTCGGGTAAGGGAAACATTTAACATAACAATATCCATCTCCTCTCCTACGCCCCAAAGACATAAAGCTTAAAATAAAGCAATTTACTACATACCGATTACCTGAACACAGCAACAAGGCACATGGGGTATGTTTATGGAGTCGGTATAGACGGGCGAGGAGTCCTCCTTCAAACCCCATCTTTCAGTGGGACTTAACAGGCACAATTCCTGCTGTGCTCTTCAGACCTGAATTTGCCCCTCATTGGACAGACATGATGGCTACATGTTGGGACAAAACTGTACTTTGGCTGAATAATACAAGTTGGTTTTTTGTGGGTTTTTTTGAGAAGCAATAACTTAAAAATTGTAGCAACCATTGTACCTGATTTAATATTCCTGAATTGTCATTTTGCATATTTTGCTTTGTAATATCAAATTCTCAACTTGAACTGGGACTGGAAAAATGATCCATTACGGGAAAATCTTATTCTGAGAAAGGTAAAACTGCTGTCTAAGTTATCAAGATTAATAAAGGTAGATTTGTGGATACATAATGTGGATTCAAAATTCAACATTTCCTTTAATAATTCACAAAATGATAAAATACAGTGGAGAGCTGCATCCATTATAAATCTTTTATAAATTATGTTCTCCACTACCACTGCGTGAGTCCTCAGAAGACTGATGAACAGAAGCTGCTTCCCTATTTACTATCTCTTTGCTACAGAAATAGCATAGAAAGTACCATGAGGGAGATAAAAGTGTAACAACCTCAACATGCTTACTCCAAGTTGCTGAGTAGTTACAGGTGTGTTTTCTGAACCCTCTTAACATTAATACTGATGTCTATGCCAATTTGAAGTGAACTGGGGACTTACAGACCAGATTCTCTGCATTAAAATCACCTTACAGGCAAGTGAGGTCTGAAGAAGTCAGAGGAAAAACAAATTAAAAATCTGTCTGCTGAAGTTCTTTACATGTATGCCTATTTTACAAGGTTACAATCCAACATAAAATGCACTGAACACTTTTATACTGACAAATTCATGGCAGAGATCCCAGTAGGGGGATCAGGAGAACCTCAGCTCAGGAGAACCTATATTCTTCCTGCAAGGGGCAATTCAGTAACTTGCTGGTGAGTAAGCATTCAACTGTGGAAATACGTGATCAGGAATGTGTATTTCTGCAGTTTTTATGCATGTCTGAGTGGGATGGAATAAAATTTAATAATTTATTGATTATTACATATTCAGAAACAGCAAAGTGTTAAAAAAAAAGAAATGGCATGGGCACAGGCAGGGAAATGCAGGCTATGGAGTACATTGAAGTTAGTAGGAGTTTGCTGTGTTAGTAGAATTTGGTTCAATTACTAAATACAGTTGAAAAACTTACTCTGGAATGAGACTTTGTTCTAGTATGTGGGGGTTTTTTTTAAAAAAACAAATTGGAGAATTTCTTTGACTAAAGGCTGCACATTTTATTTATTCTTTGTCAAGCCACTGGGTTTATTTCCATTAAATATTAGTAATATCTTGTTTTACTTAAGGCAACTTGACCCAGATCTTGAAAAGCAAGGTTCAGTAAATTTTGTAACAGGTCAAAAAGTTGAAACTCTTGAGATACTCTATCCCTGAGTGTTACTACTGATAACAGTAGTGTTTTTTTGTCATGTATTATCAAGGCATGGTCTTGGGGCTGTTAGTAATAATAAATCACTAGTGCCTAAACTACTTACCAGTTCATTCAATAAAAACCTTTTTTACCCTAAAACTCTGAAGGAAAGTTCTTCCTCTCCACTAGAAAAGTAGGACACTGAGTGCGAGTTTCTAGTGGAGCTGAACAAAGCGGAGCAGCTTCCCGGCCACTGCAAGGCCATAAAGCAGCATTGTGCTGTGCTGATGGATATGGAGCGATGCTGTGTCTTGCAGCTCACACACAAACCAGTTTGTCCCGTGGGAAGACGCTGCATTAACTGTGCCTCTATGAAAGGAGATGCAGTAGACATCTTTTGCTCAGGAAGCTTTGTACCAGTGTTACATCCAAAAACTCAAGTCATATGAATCTAAAGATTTTTATCTGTCACTACACCACCGTATAGATAAGGTGGCCTTAACTGCAAAGAAAACAGAATTGATCAAGATTTGAATTGCACTCTAAACAAGTGAATGAGCAGCAAACTAGTGTCTCTGCACAAAGGTGTTTGCTGCCTGACTCATACAAACAGCCTAGCACAAATAACTTATGTGTCTTTGAAGCGTTGCATTTGTCTGCTCTCGGTAAGTACCACTCCATTTACCACTAGTCCGTGGTAAGGAGGTGCCACTGTAAACTTATATTTTCTCATTAGAGTAACGACATGATTTTTCTTCTGCCAACACTAAATGTGTGTCCAAATCTAAATAAAAATAAGGTTTTTCTTCTTTCACATATTGATTTTGGTTCCTTAGTGTACTTTTCTCCCATTATTAAGAATGACTGTTTTCAGGTAAAAATCTGCTAAACACTTTTTAAAAATGCTTAGCATAACTGCACACATACCTGGACACTTCACATACTTACTTCATCAACTCTTACTGTATTTTTGACTCCAACTTAAGAATAAAACTTGCCATTGCAACTGGAGTTCCTGTGTATAGTGTGGAGCCAGATATGGTGCCGTTTCTTCATTTTCAGATGGAAACCAAATCTTTCTTCTCAATTTTGTTTTTCATAAGCAAGCAAAATATCATTCTATATTACAGGCTCCATTTTTGAAAAGACTCCTTCTAGGCTTTCATTTGACAATGAAAATGTATACACATATGCCTTTGATACACTGCTGCCAGTATGCAGAATGCAAGCTTTTTTCCCCCACTCTTCTTTTATGCCATCAATAGCTGCCTTTCAAATGCTAGTACATAACTCAACCATAGATGTTAAGATTTTGTATCATTGTAACAACCAGGAATAAACAGAAATTTAGAAAGAATGCGATTTTTTTAAAGTTACAGCTATTTCTTCTAAAATGGTGTAATTCTTAGATGGAGAAAAAGATATTTTATGGCATCTACCCAGGTGATATTTTGCCTCAGCTGAGTTATGAGTTTCTAAAGTAGACATAAGCAGAAAAAAAATAATTAATGGGTGCCTTTAGTTAAGTATTTATTGCAGACTTTCACTAGGCAGTACAATACTCCAATTAATTATTCAAATTACACCTGCTTTTATAAAAATAACTTTCAAGCCAGGGTATTAATGGCTAGTTATATATGTGCTTTTCTAGCTGCAGTGTCTGCACCATGAGCCCTCTTGCCCTGGCTTGGAACAACCGATGGCTGACATGCTTAAGGCAAGCGTGCAATGAAGTGCTGCTGCATTGGACTGGAACGCTCCACGCATCCCAGGTGCGAGATCCTGGGCACTGCCAGAAGGCTGGGCAAACAAATCTCAGGATCTGTTTCTAAATGAGTGTGTCAGCAAGCAGAAATTAACCTGCAACCCTATTAGACAGATGAACATGTTAAACCTGGGGAGGTTGCAGTGGCTACCTGGGATCCGGCACCAGTCTCTTAAACTCTAAGCCATTGTCAAGACAATTTTCCTAGGTGCATTTGAATAAGTCTCTGCCTCTTGACCTGGCCAAAGCGAGGGAAGCTGCAAGGCCTCCCCATAAACAATTCTGGCTACTTTGTCAGGAGCCCTACCCCTTGTGCACGCAGGTACCCACAGGCCCTTCATGGAAGCTGCAAGTCCTCCAGGAGCTTCCTTCTCCCCCTCCGCCTCTCCCCGCCAGCGCGTACAGCGCTGATCTCTGAAGCTGCCCAGAAATGGAGTTTGTCCCCAGTAGCCCCCACATCCCCCCCGCCGACGGGCGGGTGGTAGTGGCATCCCCAGCAGCAGAGAACAGAGGCCCAGCGCGACCTGCCACTGTGGCTGTCAGGAGGTGAACAGCAGGTGTGGGGCTTGCTGGGGCTCCGGCCGGGCCGGCGGTGACGGGCGCTGCTGGCACCGCTGTCCCCGCCGTCACCGGTGCCAGCTGAGCCTCCCAGCTGCCGCCACGCAAGGCATGAAACATACACTCTGAACAATCACGGCAGCGGAGCCCAGCTTATAGACTGCATTATTAATTAGTTTAATGACACTCAGCCCTATTAGAAAGCACAACATAATCGTATTTAATTTGTGTACGTTTTAATTATGGCCCAAGCAGCGCCAAATTTGATGAACGTTCTGTTCTGCTCTGTAACCGTGTCTGTATTAATTTGCATCTGAAACAGGAGGAGCTGCTAAGCCCGACTGGGAATAGAGTTCCTTTTAGTTTTAAACAGTGTCATCTTTCACGTGGTGATGCTGTGTGAGACCTCTGCCTGCTGATAACAGTGTCGTCTCTTCCTGTAGCCACAAATTAAAAGCAGGTTTACCACCACATGCTACTAGACCCTCCAGGGCCCCAGAGGCAGCAGCCAGAGAACAATTCATTCACTCATCTCTCCCCTTATCCATGATGGAAGTAGAAACAATTGCATCATTTAATTTACTATTGCAATGAGGATATGGCTCATTGGCTCCTCGTTGTTTTGAAGATGGATTTAATTAACCTTCTATGAATCTTGCCAGTAAGCGGTGGCAGCATCACTGTAGAATGGAAGATGTCAAAAAATCAGCTGCAGAGATGGGTAACCAGTATTTCTCAAGCCAGCTCTACTGAGAGGACTTCCTTACGACTACAGAGTTTTGGCCCCAGCAGAAAGCTAAGGAACATATTAAGTTAATACGCTGCTGACTGACCTCTGGGAATCTGAGCTCAGGTTTGATTTAGACTACTGAGAAAAAGAAGAGAGGTAATTGAATAATTCCTAATAGCCACATAGATCTCTAATGCAGAAGCCATTTGCGATCACTGGAAAATAAATAATTGCAATTAACTACACTGCTAAGTAAATATACAGTCCCTTGGGGAAGCAATCTGCATGCTTTTATAAGTCCGGCTACAATATGAAACTCATCGCAATGTCTATGAGAGTAATTTATAATGAACATTTAGCAGGTGCCTCAAATGGGTTGCTGCAATTTACAGTCATTAATAAAACTGCCCTTATTAGACCTAAAATTTTATACATTTTAATTTAATAAATCTTTATTACATTTTTATTTTACATGGGATTTTGTTTCCAACATTTCCTAGAATCAGTTCAGCTTGTAAAAAAATTAAAATCTTTATGAGACAAAGTTATTTACAATGGACTAGTTGAGAAGATAAAACCAACCCAGGATCTTATGTACATTTCTAGCTGAAATGAAAACATGACCAGAAGCTAAATTACTAAGAATAATTTATTCAATGATATGTAGGTTTATCTCAGAAATAAATCAATGTAATTTTTCTAAGGATATATTAACATCACTTTACTGAAGGAAGAAGGGAATCCTATCACAGTTTTAAACTACCAGTCACTATGGAGCAAGAGAACACATTAATTGAAGAACACAAGAAAGAATGAACAATTCCTTCCATACATGTAAAAAAGAGGCTCTTTTGCATGATTTGTAACACTGGATAGCTGAGGTGTGAATTACATACCTGAGACTTCATTATACCAGTGAGAAAGGATCCAACTGAAAAGTTTTCATCAGTCACAGCTGTTCACATAAACCGGATATGCAGCTACTACAATGTGTAGGCTGATACCCTGCTATTCAGAAATTATTTGGTATGTGAACAGCATGCTGGGCTGCATTAGGAGCTGCCAGCAGGTGGAGAGAGGTGGTCCTTCCCCTCCACTCAGCACTGGTGAGGCCACTCATGGAGTGCTGGGTCCAAGTTCTGTATTCTACCATCAGGTCTGTTTGAAGGTGCAAGTAAGGTATGAACCAGCATTAGCAGACAGGTTCATAGTCTAGTTAGATGAATAAAACCAACATAGTGATTTCCAGCCATAATTCAAGACCCATGAACATGAAAAAGCTCATGTCCTGAGCACAGGCTTCCAATACATACTCTTTTCTGTTTCTGAAAATGCGTTCTAGCTCCTCCATTATGCATTTGAAACATCAGCTATTTTGTAAATACTGTGGCCAACACAGTCCCTGTGGAATCTTTGTGATCATTAATGTTCTATTTTCCTTTCGCAGTGTTTCTGTGCAAGTGCATTGCTGTACTGAAATGGTTTCAAAGAACCCAATTTGCACTATCCCCTCTCTAAACATTTTCCAATTCAATAATTTTCCAAGTTTCCACATTTTCTGCAAAACTAAATGGAATGGTATTTGTGGTCACAAACCCTAAAATTGCCAGATTATTTCACAGCACTGAAATAGATTATGGTTATATGGAAACAAACATGAAATTTGCAGCTGTGGAAATCATAAAATGCTTAAAATAATAAGCATTATTATCATATGGATTTATTAAAGGAAAATGTTTCTAAATTTTTAATTCATTAAATTGCTGAGGAAAAAATATATAGGCATAGACACATGAAATGCCACAAAGTTTGTTTTCTGAAAATACTCTGAAAATAAACTGTTAAACAGAACAATATTCCAAAGATATGCAACATGATTTTAAAATACTTTAGTGTTTCAGATGCCACGTTATGCTGTCTTGAACTACTGTCACACAGCACATGGTTCACTTACCCTGTGCTGAGGAATTCAGCAGGACCTACAAGAGATTACCACTTGGCTATGAATTAAATGTATGCAGCTCTGTTACTAAATGTATAGATATAGACATCTGTACACCACCCCTGCCTAGAAAAGATAACAATGTCTAGTGTGGTTTTGGATATGTAGTCAGGATTGCATATGCCCATGACTATATACACTTAATTTCTCCAAGATATGTTTTTTTCATACAATTAAACATTACTAATTTCTCCTGATGTTCACTTGTCAAAGCAAAAAAAGTCAGAATTTTAAAAAAAGTGACTGCTGTGTTTATAACAGGAATGTGAATTCTTACATGCGCTTTCCCTGATGTATTCAAAGCATCTTTAGCAAATAATGCTTAGAAAAAAAATACATACATGATGACACCAAGATTGCAAGAGTACAGAAAGAGCCTCATGCTGCCAGATGACCTGTTTTTGTTCAGGGAAGCATACCTATAAAGAGGAGAAGGTAATTCAAGTCTCCACATCCACCTACAGCCTGATCACCTCACTGAGAATCAGGATTCCAAATCTATGCTAATTGCCTAATTAGCTATTAATCTTTTTGATGACAATTACTCATGGGTCATTTGTTGGCTGGAGTTTGCCAAGATCCTAGTTACTGCACAAAACACAGGACACCATAAAGAAACAAGTTCAACTTAAAATATTTTGAGCAAAATCTACATCAATTACTTAGATACAAAAAGCTGCTCATCAGGTTTTATTTTGAACAAAAGATGTTTGTTCAAATGAGAGTGATGTATTACTGGAGGAGCTCCATGTTCTGTAGACAAACACATCACAGCAGGACCAGGGAGTGCTCCTCAAACCTCAGCTGGCACAAACACACTTGATAAAAAGATAGGATACCACGACTCCCTTTTTCAAAATTAAAAACCATATTGTGCCAGGACTGTATGATCAAATGAAAATTATGTGATTTACTGTAGCATCAGCTAGGAGCTAAAAACTCATGCTAGAATGAAGTTGTTCCTATTTTACTTAGATAATATAAAGCCAAATGGTCAGAGGTGGCATAGAGGCACAATGCAAGTTAATGATGGAGCTAGATAAGCAATTTCTTTAAGAGTAGTTAGTACCTTTTAAAAAACATTTAATCAGCAATGGACTGTGACTGGAGAGTCGGAATGGCAGGTTATAGGCTCTTAGGAAGGACAGGCAGGGGAGACAAGGAGGGGGTGTTGCCCTCTATGCCAATGACCAGCTGGAGTGCATGGAGCTCCACCTGGGGATGGACGAGGAGCCAACTGAGAGCTGTGGGTCAGGATTAAAGGGGAGCAAGGGACATTATAGTGGGTGTCTGCTACAGGCCACTCAACCAGAAAGACCGAGCAGACAAGGCCCTTTATAGACACATAGGAGAAGCCTCATGTTAGCAAACCCTGGTCCTCATGGGGGACTTCAACCACCCCAACATCTGCTGAAGAGAGAACACAGCAAGGCACAAGCAATCCAGGATGTTCCCCCAATGCGTTGATGATAACTTTCTTCTCCAAGTGATAGAGGAGCCAATAAGGAGAGGTGCTGTGCTGGACCTCGTTCTCACCAACAAGGAGGGGCTGGTGGGAAACGTGAAGCTCGAGGACAGCCTTGGTTGCAGTGACTATGAGACAATGCAGTTCAAGATCCTGAGGGCAGTGAGGAGGGCGCATGGCAAGCTCACTACCCTGAACTTCAGGAGAGGGGACTTTGGCCTCTTCAGGGACCTGATAATACTATTATTTTTTTTTTTTAATATGAAAATATAGTAACTCTCAAAGATTAATACAGAGGTTACTATGGCCAGCTGACAACAAAAATATTCTTCCTAGGTCTATAGCCATCTAGCACTGAATGGTGATTTAAGTAAAGCAAGACTGGTAAACTGGCTGACTGAGATAAAAGGAACAGAAGGAGAAATTCTTCTCCTGACGCCCACAGCTGGAGCTGTGTGCTGCAATGCTCTGTGCTGGTGCAGAGCACAAGTGAGAGAAGGCAGCAAAGTGCTCAGGCTAGCGATAGTGGGAACGCTTACTCTTTCTTAAACATCTGCTCTAACAAACGAAGGGGAAAGGGCACCTCTGCATGTCACAGACACGAGATGACAGCCCGCGCAGGACGTCAGTGTGCAGGCAGCTCTACAAATTTACTGATGGGGGTCACGACCCTCCTGCTTGCACTTCCATAGATCCATGTGAACGAGGCAGCCAGGGGAGATTTATGGGAATGATTCTGCTTCCAAATTTACACTAGCAACTGTTTGTAGAGCTTACATAAAGTATTAGATGCTAGTAAGTAATTTCAATTAAAAAAACATCAAAGATGTAGAATGGTAGAAGTGGAGATGAGAATGGCCTTGGATCCATCAGCGCATGAAACCTTGTGCGGGCTGTGGCAGTCACAGCCCGGGACAACCTGCTTGCTCTCAGGGACTGACAGAAGAGCATTAACTGTCTTCTTCCATGCATTCACTCACTGCCACTTCATCTCTTTAATTTCTCATATCGAATGAAAAGAACCTGTCCTCCTCAGTTCTTTCTAATAAAACCCCTCATTTATCCCTGCACAAACTTAGTTCACTTCTTACCCTTAACGTGCTTCAGAGATTTTAGTCCCTAACACACCGAGGCAGAGGCTGTGGCCGTGGGCCAGTACAGCTAGGGCAGCTGTGGTAAGGGGTAACAAGCAAAAACCTGCACCTACAGCATCTGAGCTGTGAGAAACAGGCACCAGCTGAGAGACCACTGGACCAGCCACTGATTAGGTGTGCAGGTAACAAAGTAACGAGGCAATCTTTATTCTTCAGCCTGTTCTTCAAGGTTTATTACTACAGCAGAACCGAACCTTTACAATTAACACTTAGTAACATTTCTACTTCTAAATGCTTATTTTCAGGTAGAAAGCAGCTGGGAGCTTTAGCCTGTCCCAAGGAGAGGGTGGCATCAAGCACGTCTGATGAGATCTTGCAGCCAAAGACAACATGAAGCATTACTGGCTGAGACCCTGATGTCCTCGATGCCTGGCACACATCCAGAGTATACAAATGTCTTGAGACTTCAGGAAGAAAACCCCCTTTCGTGGTTTCAGGTCCTCTCATGCCCCCTGTATTTTGAGTCATACATCAGCCCAAGAAAACTAGACTAAAATGGAACCTTATCATTGGCCCTTTTCAGGCTGAGGACAACTTTAACGCGCTTTAAATGGCTGAGCTGTTGGTGTTTCTCTGAACACCATCATGCCAAGCTACAAATTATGCTCAAACTATAATTCAAATCTACTGTAAAAACAACTGTATTTGCTATGCTTGTTATGCTAAAAATGTCCTATTTCTTTCTTGCCATTTTATCCCTCTGGATGATGCAATTGTTACTGCACACATGGATCTCAGAATTGCCAGAAGCCTTTACCTGTTTTATTGATCCCTCCCCTGTATTACTCCAACAACAGTAAAGCAGATTTTCCTAGCAAGCAAATCAATATGACTTTAGATTAAGGTTCCCATAAAATGTTTAATAAATTATATATTAATGATTTATTGTCTATTAATTATGAATTCATAAACATGACATTTTGGGCATCTGATTTAGCACACCACATTTCAGTGTCTGGACTCCCCATTTGAAACAGTTCTCAGATTCTCCTTTCATTGGCTTAACTGAGAAATCCCTTAGAAACAGACTTCACTCTTTGTGCTTGGTATAAGCAGAGTCTACCTTTCCACAACACATGTACTGCTCATAGCATCTTAGTGTCCAAGTGTTCAGCACACTGTAGTCTAAGGAAGGAATTCAAAAGGTCAACAAGAAAGGCAGAGCTAAATTCAGTAATACAGACAATGATGACAGGTCAACGGATTAACCCTTTAAATTCCTAGTACTGACTGCACGGCTGAATAGTCAAAAGAATGGTTCACATCAGTGGTTTGCACAGGCACACATTGAAAATGCCAGAAGGGACCAGGACATCTCCTGAAGCGTGAGGTTCCTACATCAGCAGAGGCTAACACTCCGGCTGGCACAAAGCACTAGATCAGCAATCACGTCTGGCCAGTTTTGTTCCTCTTCTGCCACTGCCAGCTGTGCGTGACCTTGGTCAAGGCATTGCCAGCTTTGGAATAATGGCACTGTTGAGAAACACCATGTATAAGCTAGTTTGTGAAGTGATTTAGAATTGGATTGTATATGTCTTATATATAATCAAACCATTAGGTCCCACGTAGAATAATTCCTGCTAGAGGTGGCCTGTAACTTTGCCCTTCCAAATTATACCTTAGAAACTGATTTGTCTCCTAGGAGCCTAGAGTTTACTACTGTCAAAACAGTGCTATACACTTCCTACTGACTCATCCATGGCTGTTCTGGTGTTAAGATGCTGTCAAACACATACTGCCTATACCACCACTTCTGTGCAGTAAACTACACAAGACAACCATTTCTTAAATCTTTTGGATCTTCTCATATACCAATTTACAAACTATACCAAATGCCGAAGACTACAAACCAATATGACTTTAAGTGCACATAAGTAAATTGCAAGCAGAAGTTTCTAGATCTAGATGTTTAACGTTGCAGTGGAGTTGGGTGAAGTTCTGTTAATGGGCTATGCTACTTCTCAAAAGAAGCAACAGAAAATACGTAATATTCTAATGCTTTTCACACCCACTCATGCATACACCTTCTCTAGGAAGAATGGGTAAATTAATTTGATTCATCTTCAAATTACGACTTGTGTGCTCATATGCAACAACATTAATTGACATTGGTACAGCATTCATAAGATGAAAAGTACTGTGTCAGGACTACAAATCACCTGTACTCTTGCTGCCCGTTGTGCAGTTCACTCAGTCTGCATCACCTGTGACGTTATTTTTTTAGAAATGGATCACTTTGAAACTCACAGATATAAATGTAGAAATCTAAATCTATTGATAATAAAGCAAGCATCCTCTGTAGTTTCAATCCTGCAGACTGCTAGGCAGTTAGTAAATTAGGAAAAACTTAAATAGTGCCTTTCTTCAGTTCTGGGTGTAGGAGATAATTCTGCTGCAGCATGACTGACAGAGCTGCTCTCAGACATGAGCATTCTCAAGAATACTACTGCACCACTAGCGAATAACAAACAAACTGGCATAACATTCCAAAACCAAGTTATCTATCTATAAGCACTGATGGTACCTATGGGAACCGCAGCGTCGCAGAGCAGGATTTAGTTCTTAACACATGCCGCATGAAGCTGTATATTCTGAATCAGTGACTTGAATTTAATTTCAATTATGCTGTAAATTTGTTGGTTAAATGATTGCAATCTATAAAGGATTCCAAGAAGGAAGTTATTAGCTACACACACGGTGCTGTAATGTCAAACTCCTATTTTTCAACAGACGAAGGCCTAGTCATCACCTAAGGAGGGAGAACTCCTGTATGGGGTAACCAGCCTTTGACACACAGGCCACTTACTTCCTGCTGCTTGATTTACAAAATAAAAGCTTTTCATTTAGAAGATACTTGCCTATCCTCGAGGACATGAAAAAGACACTACAGTATCGCTGAGAATTAAAGAGGAAAACCCATGAGATTAAATTGGTTTTCAGCCTGGATATTATTTCTGATCCAGTGCTACCTGGAGCCGAGCTTTAGCAGTGAAGTCAAGGTAATCTCAGCTCACAATGAACATGGTTTACTGCATTCTTTTTGGCTTTATACAAATCTTCCGGTCACCCTTCCACACTGAAACACTACTGTTGAAAAGGTTTGCACAAATGTCTGCTTGTAAAGTGTGGAATTCTACCAGAGAAATTCAGGAAATTTCTCCCTTCCCCCCCACCCCCGAGCCCAAATATAAACCAGCAGTTACTTGGCTTGCAGTAAATGACTGAGAGATCCACTGTGAGCTAGAAACATAAGGCAAAAGTCACAAACATCCAACAGAAATGTGACATCCTGCACTGAACCTTGAAGACATTTCAAACAAGGAATCTGAGTGCCTGCCAAAGGAAGAGACTCCTGCATGCTCTGTGAAGACTCCAGGTCTCATCTTAGCTGGGCACCCACGTTTTCTCCTTCCTATGCCTAGGACCATGAAGAGGTGGCATGGACTCTGCAGGCCACTGGCAGCTATAGCCAGTGCAGCATGTCAGCTCTGCTTTTAATTGCTTCAGCAGATTCACAGCAGTCATTTTTAGTTACCTGTCAGGTATTACCGTTAAAAAGTATTCTAAAGCCAAGTCTCAAGTCAATATTAAGATTAGTTCAGTGAGTCACTTTTAGCTTCTCCACAGGAAAAAATATTTGAGAAATAAAAACTGGTAGGGCACACAACAGAAGAAAAATCAAAGTCCTACCTCTACTACTGCTTTGGCATCCAGTCTAAAGTTGAAATCTCCAAAGACAAAATATGAAACTTTCTCAAACCGCTGATCTATAATTCTGGAAAAAAACCAAAACAAACCTGTCATTCAGCTTTACATATATGTGAGCATGAACAAATACACATATCTTCTAAGCACAATCTCAGAAATAATTATTGGAACGATCAAAACTAGCAGTTTATACTGGAACAATATATTAACCTTGGTTTTGGGCTGATTTTTTTTTGCTTAGGCAATTCTATCTCTGATCTTAGTAAAAAAATGCATTTGCTTTCCCCTATCTGGCTGAAAGAGCAATTTGGAGGAAATCAACTTTGCAGCAGTTAGTACAAATAGTGCAGAACTGGCATTTGGGCATTGCAGAGGTCTTAAAGGCATCATAGAGGTACTCCACACCTTTGAAAGATGAAGTATATGGCTTTGGGCTGGGCAGCTAAGAACTGGGAACCCCAAATTAATGGCAAGGTCGGAATATGTCTGCCTTCAACTGCTTGCTGAGTTTACTTATCTGCAAGACTGCGATCATAATGTTCACCAGCATTTGCTAGCACCCCAAGAACTATATGAAAAGGGACATGTTAGGGCTAAACATTAATCATCACAGCTGATGGAGACTGACTGATTATTTTTTTCCCACATCAGTTAATTCTCTGGAAGACAGTTCTCTTTTTTATTTAAAGCAGACTTTTACTGAGGTTGAACCTAACACCTAAAGCATGATCTTATCAGATGTGGAGTAAAGATCAACCTTTTTTGCAAGCCTTTGATCAGTACTAAACAGGGAGAAGGCATTACTGTTCATCTTTCAAATCTTGCATTATTAAAAACTGTTATTGTATTATTAGCTTATCTATTATTAACAACCATTGTCTGGTACTCCTAACAGTGTACAGTTTTACATGCTTCCAGAGATCTTGGCATTTGGAAATCCACTGATTCATGCTTAATTTCACAACAGGAATCAATACAATTAATTTGGTATCAGTAGCTGAGGAAGGGATGAAATACTTGAAATGCAATTGCTACAGATACAAAGAAAATACACAGACAAAACAGGCAGAAAACTGGAATGGCATACTAGATACACAATGTGTAGAAAACAAGGAACAAAGGCAAGGCAATACACTGTGTACATCCTGGGAATATATAAATATGCCAGCGTTACAATGCCAGAAACCCCAGCCAAGTCAGAGGCAAGGACCCACACGGACAGGTAAAGGATTATGAAGTAATGCATGGTGAGCAGGCTTCCTGGAGCAATACTGTCCAGCAAGGAAGCATTCATTTCAAATAGTTTTAAAAGTTTTAATACATTACATCAATTTAGACTTTTCAAAGCTATAAAGAAAGATACAACATTGGATTTACAGTGAGATACTGCTTCTTCTCTTAAAACATCTCACATTTTTAGTCAACAGTAATCTATTAGGTATGGAATACTATTCTATTGAAAAATTAATGTGCATTGGACCTAAGGTAGTGATCATTTGAAGCAAAATCTCTTGCAGAGACATCCTTTTCTGGTATGAAAATCTCCAAATCCTCCATTCAGCTGACAAATTATTGCAGGTACTGTTAATAAATACTGCCTACTGTCAGCTCCCAGCAAGCATTGAGAAAAACCTGTCACTCTTGACCTGCACATAACATCAGTTTGATTAGTGCCCTCATGGCACATTAAAGGAAAATGAGAACTTAAAAGTTAAACCATTTACATTACCACAATTTGCTAACACTATCATTGAAAAATATGATATGCAACTTATACATAAGAAAAACTGATTTGGCTTTGCCAGCTTTCCTGATTCATATCTTAGTTTTGGCTCTGCTCATTGTCATTTACTGCTGACAAAGAAATGACAGATATTGCAGGAATGACATCAAGGTCTAGAGAAGGCCTCTTAAAACAAATTGATATTATGAGAATGATGCCTGTGATTGTATTATGCAAAGACAGATTTTCCAAATAAACAGACTGTTCCAAAAATAGCCAGTTAAAATGTCTCCTAACTGATGAACAAAATAGCTGATTAGTCTGCTTCTGATCAATTAATTAAAATTCAGCCATTTCATAGTCTTGCACATTACCTGATTTAAACATGATTTGCATACAAATCAATGCCAGCTTTACAATTGATAATTTTAACCAGTTGCTCCCCTTGTAGTTTCTCTTGTTGGACCTTTTAGAAAGAGTCTCTCATGACAGCCTGAAGTAAAATAGTCCAAACGTTACTTCTCAAGAACGATGCTTTAAGAGGCTTCTGACATATCTCCTTTTTGCAGGTGGCAGAAACTTAGGTGTACGGTAAAATTACCAACAGTGGTACAGCAAGTGATATACACACATATATGCACTTAATAAATGATCTGGGATACCTAACAATAAAATAAGCTGCAAACGACCATCCTTGCCAGTGGAACTTGTATTATGAGTTCAAGAGTTGCAAAATCTTAGAATTATTTCAGGACTTCGGCACTCTAATAGCTCTGTTTTGGAATACTTACCGGTGCCTACAATCCCACTGAATCAATGGCACAAGAACTAATCTTCTTGACTGTGCTTCTAGAATCAGACTCCAAGTTAGCAAAGGCAATGGCAATAAAGAAGAGTACAGCAATATTTCCTCCCCCAGGAACATGCAGGGAAAACATCCGGCACCGAGGGGACTCGGATAGAAATCACAGACTGCAAAATGCTGTGAGTCTCGCCAGGACCGAGGACACACAGCGAAGGTGTCAGGACTGGAGGAAGAGTTAAACAAAAGCGTTCCGTTCCTCTTGTCACTGCATTTTAAGCCACACAAATAAACAATTCATCCCATGCAAATGAGAACTCAGAAGATACTTTTTTTTTTTTACAAGAACGAGTGCTCACAAATGAACTATTTTCTTGTACAACTTTTCTAAATAGCTTGCAACAAAACAGGCATCTAGCACTGCCTTAACTAGCCATGCTGTTTGTTGTGACCTGTGCAGGCCCATCAAGAGATGATGGGCAACCAGGGTGTATCCAGTGCCTGAATGCAAATAAAATAGAAAACTTCTCAAACAGATTACAGCCCTTCCTTTCCAGAAAGAGAAATCTTCCCTTTGCAACAGCTGGAAGAACATGCTTACTCTTCTAATCCTCTGTTCTTGCTCCAGAAGGTATTGCTTATGAGAAGAGTTTATTTGCACTTAGAACGTACCAAAGAAATATCTTCTACTTCTGTGCATTTTGGAAATCAAAATAAATTCAATATGGCAAATAAGGAGCACTGGAAAAAATGCACATTTACAGCTGGATTTATTGATGATCTTGTTAAGCCTTAAACCACACAAACAGAAATGCTACAGGTGATTTTTCTTCTACTCATTCCATATGCACAGAGCTGCTAATTGCATAAGGAGTTCTCGTTAACAGTATCAGATTCTTCACACTTGGAACACATTCATTATTTTGCCAGTTTCAAACCAATTCTACACTGGCAACTGAAGGCTTTACGCTAGAAGCCTTCTGGACTGGTTGAGTTATTCTCTGATTCTTTTCAAATTTTGATACATTTTGAGAAGAGGCAGACCAGAAACAGTTTTTGAAATAGAGCTGAACAGCCTTTTAGACACAACAGGGCAGTAAAAGAATGAAATACTCAAGGAATTGTAACTTTCGAGTAAAGTTTACAGTCAGACACATGCTTAAATGTTTTGTTGAGTCAGATTCATGATTCACACTTTTTTTTAAAGAGTAAACTTCACCACTAAGGGTGCAAATTAATGTAAAATTACTATAGCAATTTCTTTGCTGTAAAATAAACATGTTTAATTCTTATTTTGGTCTAACAACAGTAAGTTGCCTCACACTGGCTATCAGCAACTGCTTTACAAACCCAGAAAGAAGTTACTGCACCTGCACTGGACATGCACTTGCTCTGCTCTGTCGGTAGGACTTGGAGGAAATGACCTCCACTCCCCAGTGCTTTTCAGCACAGCAGTACCCTGACACACTTTCCCGAAGACCTGTGACAAAAGCTGTCTGCTATTGTGGGTGTATCAGGAGAATGACAAGAAACCTCTGAGACCGTCTGAGCTATGAGGTGAACAGCTTTAGCTTGGGCTAGACTGGTCTGCCCATGTGGAGAGCATCGCCCCACGCAGAGTGGGCACCAGCCACATCCGCATCACCGGCAAACCTAAAGAGAAGTCCCAACAAATGCCACAGCAGAAGCATTTGGTCTTGGAGCCTAGGACATGTCAAATCACTTTGACCTAAAGTCAGACCACTCATTCTAGATGGCAGTGTCACCTACACAGATTGTGACAGGTAAGTTTGTCAAAGCTGTTTAGGAGATCTGGATGCCAAACTTCTACCAAGACTAAAAGGAGTGAGAGGCAGAGGTTGCTCTTCTCCTTGATACTATTGGAAATCTGGGTCTAGTTATCTATTTTAGTCTCTACGCAGAACATGAAAAGGAGTTGCTCAGTATCATCTTAAAATGAAGAATTCCGTGTTGCTGGAATCACTGAAATCCATTTGTAATTTACTATAAAGTCCTCATTATAGTAGATACAATTAAAGACACTTTATGAAACACACCCTCTTTTATAAAAGCTGTATGGTGTACTGTATATACATTTCAAAGCACTGAAATTCAGTCAGAAAAGAACAGGACAATCAGAAACACGACTGACTTCCCCCTGCTTTCATACTTTTCCCCCTCCCATACTGTTTCAAGAAAGGAGAAGACAAGGAGGCAGCTAAATATCAGCAATTTGGTCATGGAAGAGAGCAGCTGAACATGATTCAGTGTGACAAGAGGCACTGTGATTTGGCTAAACCATTTCTCAGGGCACTTTGTAAGGAGGATCAGCAGCATTATTCCTTTAATAGCCATGTCTAATGCAATAGCCAGCTGGGTTTTGTCCCAGACCAAGGTATCAGCATCAGGTCAGAAGGTAACATTCTGTTTACACGATTATTTCCTAAAGCACTTATCTTCTCCTCGGTGTGAAAGTTGACTTTTCTGTTTGTAAGGAGGCCTAAAGAATTGAGGGAATGGGAAAAATTAGCTACACTGAGCTGGAGCTGAATGGCATTAAGTGGGAGGTCTGAGAAAGACTGCCGCGGCGCCCAGCAGGACACCTTATTAGCCGCGTCACCGCAGTTCATTCAGGCAAACCATACCAGTGTCACCAGCATTCCCACACAAAGACAAAGTTCTTCACACAGTCTATAAACATGCCTCCCTGGCCAATTCATCCTAACTTGACACCACTGAAAAGAGGGGCTTGAGGGGTTTTTTGGTGTGGTTTTTTTTTTAAACACAACAATAACATAACAAAACAAAACAAAAAACTCGCAGCTCTGCCAAGCAGGCTGAATGGAGGAGAAGGAGGGACACTGCCACGTTTCTTGGGAAGAAACAATCCAGAGGTCAAGCCATATTTTACTCAGTGAGCAAATTTTTATAATAACTAAATGTGTTTTAAGCTAAACACTAGCTAACATGACCACTTCCGTATTTCTTGTAGAACTTCTGGCATAAGACATTATCTTTCCACAACCTCTTAATTTCTGCGTGTTATCCATGCATAGGAATTAAAGGCACAAAAGCTGCTTTTACTGAGAAAATGCGACTACCGACATTAAATGTCCTTTCCTAAGTAAAGGAATACGAAGATCACATCTAACTATGCAGAGGACAGCAACTGTTTCTCAGGTTGAACTGCTAATCCTGTTTATTGTCGACCTAAGCAGAGTTCTGAACCAAAGGTTCTGTTTTGATCGGACTCTACAGAAGTGACACTGGCCCTTGCCTCCGCACGGGATGGTGAAACCCCTCCACCCTCCAGCCACGCAGCGCAGCGCTCAGGACACACTGAGGAGATGGGGCTGGCTGCAGCCTGGGTGTGTGTGGGGCAGGAGCCTGGGCCTCCTGCCCAGTGCCATGGCAGGCGTCACAGCACAGTGCTGGAGCTCGGGTCACCGAGAGGCTACCGGTGGGGTGGCAAAGGCCACCGGCAGGGTGGCAAAGGCTACCAGGACAGTGGCAAAGGCTATGGCGTGGCGTCAGTGCTGCCCGGCGCTCGCCAGCCCCACACCATTCCACAGCCGGGCCCCGCACTCAGGCCGGGCTGCCATGGCCGCGCTGTGCAAGGGGCACGCTCAGCTAACGCTTTCTAGACCAGAGAGGGTCTTACCCCAGAGAGGAATGTTTGGAATGGGGAAAAAAAAAAAGGCAGAAAGTGACTTGACCATCCCGTCGGTGGGAGCCAAGAGCTAGCTTGGGGGTAGCAGTTGACCTACGGACAGTGAGGTTAAACACTTTCTTTTCCAGAGATGTACAACACTAGAGGTAATAACTCCTGCAGTGACTTCTGGTGGAAAGTCAAGGAACGACGACAGTGAAACCTGTCTTCTACCACAGCCATGTCAAGGAATTGAAGATCAAGATACTGGAAATGTTTGGGTTTGGTTCACACAAAACCAGATTCAAGATGGCTGTGTGGCCTTTCAGATTTCTGACATTACTACCCTGATTGTTTTTTCCCTTAAAAGTTTCAGTCAAAGAGATCAGCTTGCACACCTGCACCTCAACAACTGGTCTGTGGGGGATCCAGCTCCAGCAGAGGCATCAGAGGAAGCTTTGAAGCAGAGCCCTGCCACCTCCCCTGTGCGCTGCCTCCCCATCGCAGCACCACCAGCACTCAGCTCGTGCCATTTTGCATTCTCAGACACACATTTAGAGACAAATTCCAGAAAAAACCCCCCATCAATTCTGAATAAAAGTTACCTGGTGACTGCCTAAGTGTGCCTCAGAAGACGTGATGTAAGTGCCTTCATTGGCATGCCTAAGGTGTTGTAGCACTGTCATTAAAAAGATAAAGTTTATCATATTTTTGTGCCTTGTTCTTTCTGATATAATAGCTAGAACCTATTAATAACACCAAAACATCTCAAAAGGTCAAGCAGCATACAGCAAGATGAAGGGAATTGTCAAGAAGCTTAGGCAATCATCTTAGCACTCAAGACATTTGCCAGGGCTGTTTAACTAATATGTGATGTTCACTTTTAATTTCAATATAGTGCCATTTGGGCAAAAATGTTGTATTTTTTAATTAATTACAATGTCAGCAGCTATTAAGATTAAAAGAAAGACCACATCAATAATAAATACTTAATCCAAAGAAAGGATTACCAGAAGAGCAATAAAAATCAATTTTTAGAGCTGGAAAATTGTGACTTTTTCCTCACTTGACTGGTATTTTCATTATATTGACAAAACCATGATCTTACCTGCTGCTGACATTCGCCTAATGAAATAGCAGCCATGTATAATGATGTAAATACTTGTCAATTTTGCTACAGAAGAATACAATGCTATGGCACTGGTGTTACGGTACAAAGAAATTTTCTTGCTCTTCATCTGATGTAAGAGGAAACAACAAGAAGAAACCAGAGAAATTGCACACCCTTTTGAATCCTCCTTTATTTTATCATGGAAGACTTAAACTCTTCCACGTAATTTCTGGAACTCCTCAATGTTGGTAACACTTGGTCATAAGCAGGCAGCAGATAACTGCCATATCTTAATGTGCATGAAGACTGAGACGCTTCTTGCTTACTGTTCTGCAGGGCTTGGATGTAATGGAGTAAAGCAAAAATCCTGTGTTCACTTTGTGTTAAAAGTGCAAACAGCAAGCCAGAAAATAGCCAGGTTATGTAGCAATGGGATACTGATCCATTAACTCATTAGGGCTGGGAAAAGTATTTTTTGTAACAGATCTAGAAAAATTCAGAACAGAGGCACTGTATGTCCTAAACTGTTCCTCAATGGGAACAGTGGCAGAACGGTTAAGAAATCTTGCCAGATTTGTATCTTGCCAGGCTTGCAGCAAATGCCTTTCCCAGTCCAACCTCCTGCGGATGGTGTGTGGGCAAAGGGGACAGCAGAAGGTGATAGGACACTGGCCACGACACGGTGCGCTGCTCACTATGGAACTGGGGAAACATGCTGGGGAAACAGTGAGGCTCAGAGGGACTGAATTAAAAATAAAACCAACCACTTCTAGAAAAGGATAATGCAAATTACTAGAAACACAGAAAGACTTCACTCGCAAAGGATTAAAAAAACGTTTGATGTTGAGAAAAGCTAACCAGCAACAACTTTTACATATTTAACTGTTAGTTTGGGCATTTATCGCTTTGAAAATCGCACTACAGCTACAAGAGGAAACAAATGAGGGGTGACAGGACAGAAACATTTGAAGTGCTAAAGAGAAGGGGAAAACCCTCTCCTTTGAAGGAGCATACTGATTAAAAAAATCAGATCTGTCAAAATTAGGTTTGAACAAAGAAAATTCTGGTGGCTAGCAAGGATATTTTACTTGTTGGAGTGAGAAACTGAATCATCTTAGCTACATCTTAAACCCTACACTGATGGAAGAAAAATAAAGAAGCTTTCATGAAAGGTGAAGCAGTTTCAGCTATTTACCTGTCAGTCCATGAAGAACGTCTGCCAAGTCTGCCTACAAGTAATTCAGCACTTGTACAGCCAGCCAGCCAAGTGGCTAAAAATGCTGTAACTTGCATCTGGTTATCTACTGGTTAGGGAGAACCTGTATCTTTCCAGGACACAGAACACAAGACTCAAAGACAACTTCTCCCATAGTGATCCTACCTTCCTATGGGAGTAAAAATGTTGAAAGCTGGTTATTCACTTAGCACCCACAGACTCGAACAGAAGCAGAATGGAGCTCTTTCAGCCATTTCTCTGTTCTATAACTACCAGCTCATAGCATCATCTGACAGCAAGCATCGTAAATAAAATCACAATAGCTATTTATTTTCATTTCTCTGCAAATGAATAAAAATTGGATCAACAGCCCATATAGATTCTTTTTAATTGAATCACAGCTATCCTGGAAGATTATATGGCTATACGATAGAACATTTCAAAAGACAGAAACCACAATGAATGCTGATGTGAGTGTCACCTTTAGCTAGACACTAATGACTGCTCTTTATCTATCCTCAGACTCTCTAAGGAATAAATTACAGTAAAAAGAGAAAAATAACTCAATGAGAATGTGACCCACTCTGCACATTCTCATATAAAGCCATTTTCAGAGCAAAATCAGGCAGGCAACAAGTTATTTGTAGCCATTTATTTTTAAAGAGGCATTCTTTCTTTTCTTCAATTGTCTGCATTTAATTACACAAATTCTCCTGGGAGTGGCATTTTTTTTACAATACATCCAATCTGGCCTGTAGCTACATTGGTTATATTCTACTAGAGAGCGACAGTACCCAATGGAGGCAGCTCCAGGAGAACCCGTTACTGGAAAATGGGTAAAAAGGAGAAAAGCCCTTCTGAGGGATGAGGCGGAGGCTTAGCGAGCCACCAGAAGTGGCCCCAGCTCACAAGCAGACTTGGCAATCCCTTACTGCAACCTACACCACAGGACAGCGAGTTTGTTTTTGTGAAAAGAACTGTTGAAACCCCTCCAGGAAACCCCAGAGCATTTCTTCTGAAAGAGTCACAACCCCATTCACAATAGGAAAAGTGGAGAGTGACTTAGTGTATCCACACTATTCTTATTAAATGATACCTTTCTGTGTGAAACCTGCAAGTTCTTAAAGTTCTGGATTTTGGACTGCTGATTCTCCAGTCAGATCTTTGCTTCCAAACCTGCTCTTGTTTACACAGATTTCTTTTTACCATGAGAGAAAAAACAGATCTTTAATTTACAATTCAAATAATGAATGCTGCAAATTTATTAATAAACTGTTCCATCATTAATTAATTATTTTTTAAAAAAGAGCCTCAAATGCAGAAAATAACAGAATAAAGGCAAAATTACTGACTAGACTATCAGAAATCACCATTCACTTATTATGGAAATGTGTTTATTGTGTCCTTGAAATTACAATCAAGTGTACTTTCCATTACAACACATACAAGTACAAAATTATTTTTCTGCTAAAAATATGACCTAAATAAAACTCAGAATGTATTTGTGCAAGCAGGAAGGACCTACCAGTTAAATTTTTGACAATGGCATCAAACATACAAAAGCTCGAGCCAGCAGAAAAACAAGAAGCAAGGAAAAAGCGTCTTTGACGACATTTGACAGGTTGAAAGTAACAAGACAATTTTGCTGGATTTACTCTTTAAAGACCATATTATACAAACACGCTAATTTTGAGAGCACTTAACCTTAGTTTAAAGGGGGGGATGACTGAATATTAATGAGATGAGTCTCAGGGTGTTTAATGAAAAGCTGAATCACCGAATGTGATCTAGGGTTTTAAACCTTTGTTAGAAGACATTTGGATGAAAGTTTTATTTGCCCTGGGAGTGCATTCTTTCCAAATACACAGAAATTTCACTAAACATTTGAAAGCACATGATTACAGAGGGAGTTTCTACTTGCTGTTAAAATCACTGCTGCAAAAAATAAATAGAATTTTAAAAAAATCCCAAACCCCCCAAAAGCGAGCTACTCCTAGGATCTTCTCAAATGACCCAGATCTTTAGAGTGATGTTTTCCTTTGCCTAGAAACTAAGTGGCTTTTCTTTTGCTCATTCAGCTGCTAGTTCTGGGAAAAGCCCAAAGAGAAACATTTAGATTGGAGGGGTCTTTGAGAAGATGTGACAGTTGACTGATGAGCATCCATAAAATGACAAAGAATAGTTGTGTGGAGCCGGTGCATCACATCGCCTCTCCCTGGGAAACTAATTGCTCTGAATTGTTAATAGTAACATTATTTTTCTGGCAATCATTTCTTTTGAATACCCAAAATGAGCATGAAACAGCTCCTTTGACCGGACATAAAAGTTAAATGTCCCAATGTTGATCAAATTAACTTCAGCTATGTGACAATGGACTATATTTGTGAGAAAATAATGAAGGGCACAAAGGGGAGCTTTATGCCAAGATTTCACAGTTGTAATGTAAAAATGTTTCTGTTGAACTAGGCCAGGGAGCATTTCAATAGGAAAACAGAAGAGCACTGTCACTTTCCTTAAAAAAAACCCCACCACATTCATTTTATGGATCTGAATGCTCTAGATAATTTCAGGAAGTTTAAATGGCTGGCACACCAAGAACCACGGTATCAGGCTAACATCTCACGTCCTCGTTCTTCGCAAACTCTCTTTGGATACCTTTAAAGGATCCTGTCCTATGGCTTCTACTCAGTCCCTGGCCAGGCTATGAAATTCAGCAGACACTTTTCCCCAGCAAGAGTCCAAGGGACATGACTAATACACCAATGCAATTAATTAATAAGACACAATAATGCACAAGCATTAATTACAGCAGATGTATGAAAGATTAAACCAAAACGTAAAGTATGTTTCCTTTCTTACTCTCATGTATAGCTTAAACCCTCCAACTTTAGAAAATACAAAAAAAACAAGAATTATGCAAATAGGGCTAATAGTGCATGGGAATTATCCAAAATGGACCTGGAAGGATTTTTCTGTCCCACAAAATATAAAGCAGGTGCACTTATTCTCATTTATAAAGCAAGTTCCATTTTGGCTGTCTCTGTCTATCTGGAACAACAGAACTGACTTCTGGGAATTTAGTTTGGGTTTACATTAGCATTGGCAAAGACTCATTACACACCCCAATTTTCTACATATACACTGGATATTTATTTGTAAACATACAGGCAAATATTTACTTAACACCAGTGTAATTCCAACTCTCTTAGTCATTAAAGAGTCGATTTAACATCACATTTTCTTCACACTTGCTAAATGGCAAATGCTAAAAACAATCTGGCTCAGCACATAACTGCTAGCTGTCTTATAAGCATTCTCCTCACTGTATAATTAATTTGTAAACATTATTAAAGCTAAATCACCACTGTAAGATTAAACCTTTCTATTGTCAAAACATATTACTATGATTATTAGTATATTCCCTCAGGAGAAAACTTTTAGCGGCAACTTTAAGTCATTCACTTGATGCTTTTTTCCGTTGTTTTTCGCCCCTCTGACCCCTCCCCTTCTCAGTAATTTGGAGATGTTGAGCAGCTTCGTGCTTGTGTGCTAAAACCTTGTAGCTAAAATAATTCTGGGAAACCAACTTCCCTGATGATTTTAGCAGTTAAACTAATTAATTTGAGCTTTATTTGCAAACTTTTTTCTTTTTGTATTCCAAACTCCTGCAATAGCTTTTACCTTACATGAAAAGGCTGAACTTAATTCATGTTTATGAAGATGCAGCGTGAACAGAACTGTGCTTTCACTTACTCCCACAGTGACCTAAATCAACTGTGAGAAGGTGTTTGTTTCATTCAGTGAAGGTTTAGCTCATTAAACTGTTTTCCTTCTCAGTATTGTTCACTGGGTTTGAACTGTGGTGCTGTTAAATGCTCTTTAGCAGTTTAAAGGCTTTAAAGGAAAAGACTTATCAGTCTCTGTTTTCAACAGCACTAAATCTGCATTATTAGTTCATGCAGATAAGGGGATTTAAAAGCTCAGCTTGAAACCTCTCTCTTCTGTATTTATCTGACACTGCATAGTTCCAGTAGCTCAGCTGGAAATGTAGATCTATGAAGCTTTAAAGAGAGATTAAAGCCAAGAAAAGAAGTACTTTTCCCCCTATAGACACTCTCACTTTCCCTTTTCCTACTGTCTGAAGGAGTGATGGCAGACAATGGTCAAAGATGGTTCCCAAAACCCTCTGAATGGGGACACTGTTGGTGGTAGCATTCATTCAAAGTGAGCTTCAGTGTATTGTCCTCCCCAATCAGCAGATCAGAATAGAGTTTGCTGGTGGCTGCCAAAAGGTTAGCAATGCCGATGAAAGGGGTTTCCCATTATTCACTGCTCTTACAGAACTCCCCTTTTGTGCCAGTCAGCCCATCATTTCACTGTGGAGGTCCGGATCTTCGGCTGGCTGCTCTCTCAAAATGAACAATTCATCTGAAAGTCAGCTCCCAGTAGAAGTGTGCAACCTAAAATCGAAGGTTTTCTTTTCTAAGGACAGGGGAGTTGGGGCAGTTTTTGGCAGTGTCACATTTTAATGATATACCATCATGACATCTCTGACCCACCGCTGACACTAATACTGCAGTCTTATTACCTTACCCTTGACAAGGCATCGTGGGAGGTCCAAAGCCAAAATTAGCTAATGAAGCACACTGTACACTGTAAACAAGTGTGCAATAAATAATGCAAAAGGTTTATACAGGTTTGCTAAAGTTCCCTCATGCAAAGCATAAGGAGAGGATGCCAACGGATGGCAGGAAAAAATGAAATAAAGCCAAGGCCTTTCCCACACTGATGTATGTAACAGAACTCAAAAACCTGGGTCTCAAACCACACTGAGAGTAGATCCTGATCTTGCTGCATCTCTGCCCTCTAAAGGAGGCGTCTTTGATAAACCATTGCATATGACCTACATGCAAACCTTCCAAGTGCCTCCAGAGTGTTCTGACGATTTGAACAGCTTTTACAAGGGATACAAGAGAAGACATATTGGATCCTTCTATCAGCCCCAAAATTGAAAATAAGTGCCTATTTTGGAGAAATTCCTACTTAGCCCTCTGCTGGGGTGCACAGGAAAAGCACTTATTTATACACCGTGGAAAAAGCAGTCTCTTTTGCTGAAATATGTGTCTGTCCTTCAATAAGATAAAACTTACAAAAAGAAATAAAATGTTGGACTGAATGTGATTGAAATGGTTCTTATACACCACTCCACATTTTGGAACCTTCCCCAGTGAAAATCTACACAGGGAAAAATGACAACACTGCATCACAAAGGTATTTTTCAATGCATAACTTAATTTGGTTCCAGAGTGTCGTTAACTGCTAGGTTGCTGCCAGAGAGAGTGACAGAAGCAAACGGCTCCTTGTTGGTGGGGAATCCCTCACTGCATTTGCCATGCACTGGGCAGGCTGAAGCAGAAGCAGGTGGAACCTACCTCTCCTTATCTCAGCTCCCCAATCATGGTCCAAGCCCTGCTGAGCAGGGACTCCTCACAAGTCCCAGGCACTTGCTCTCCTCCCCTCGGCTCGCTGCAATGTGCCAGCCCTCATTGCCGGCCTGGCACTCACTGCTGGCCCGTGCTGGGCAGTGGGACGGGGCTCAGCACCTCTCAGCTGGGCTGGGGCATGCCATGTCACAGCACTCGGTGCCCCCTTGAGATCAGCCCGGCGACCCTTGCCCAAGCCTGGCCACGGGAAGGGCAGCAGCTGTCCCCGGAGCCTGGCACGCACCAGCACCGCAGCAGAGGCAGCCCCAGCACACCGCACACCGCTGCTGCGCACCAGGGAAAGCAGCACATAAAATGCTCAGCTTTTATTTTTTCCAGCCTAAGCCGTTTGTTTTAAGCACCATCTCGTGTCACAGGTCGCAGTGTATGCCTTGGCTGCTTTGGAGAGACACTGCAATGCTCTATTTCTCAGGCAAACATGAAGTCAAGCAGTACCTCGTAAAAGGAATACCTGTTTACTTTGCCAATACACATACACCCGTGTAGAAATCATTTCTTCTTGCTCTAGAAAAAGCTGTCTTTCTTTCTGACTTTATAACTGCTATTTAGGGCAGCTGTAAATTTTTGGGTATTTTTGGAACTATCCTCTGTACTGCACCACCCATCAGACAAATCATTGTAAACCATGATGTTATTGATAGCAGTGATGACTGCACACAAATGCCGTGTTGCTGCTTTAAAAGATTAGCTGCCTACTGCACTCAGCTAGTATTGAGATTAAAACACCACAGGGCTTAATGTTGAGGGGCTGGGGCTCGTGACTTAGGAGAGGCTGAAAGAGTTGGATTTGTTCAGTTTACAGAAAAGATGGCTACGGGCAGATTTTGTTGTTGGCTTTATCTATTTGGTAGTTACAGGAAGGACAAAGACAGACTCTTCTCAGCAATGCACACCGAAAGATATGGAATGATGGAATAGACTGCTTTGAGGGAAATTCTGACTTAGTATTAGGGAGAAAAGGCTTTACAAGGAGGGCGATAAAACACAGTAACAGGTGGCCCAGAGAAGCTGCAAATCATTGCATATGGAGCTTTTCAAAGCTCAGCTGGATAAGCCTTGAACAACCTGATCTGATGTTGAAGTAAGCCCCACTCCAAGCAGGAGGATGACCAAGAGACTCCCAGAGGTTCCTTCCAACTGGAATTATTCCATTATTCTGTAACTGAAATCATACCTGAGTGGCAGCTTTATTAGACACCATGCAGATGAAAAAGCAGCTAGGCTAACACACGCATTTAAAAAATAAACCTGCTTTCCACTCCACAAGTTCTAGTGATTTCAGAGAGATTCTCCAATCTCAGTAATTGAGCTCAAAAGAGTAAGCGTCACAAATGGATCTGTCATTGGCACCATCTAGAAAACCCTGGTAAGAAGTGACCGTTTTCAGTTCACAGAATAAAAACCTCTACATTTCCAACTGTGCCTTTTGAAATGTTTTTTATATGCTGCTTATGAACACCAAAGAGAGAGAGGCCAGTAAAGGCTAATACATACCTATCAAGTACATAGCCAAGAGCCTTATGCCGTATTCCTGAGTAAACCGATGGGCTTGTTTCCCAAGCAATTAAATTGGAAGCATCGTGGAAAAGATGAATGTTTACCAAGTCAAAGGCACTACGACAAAGAAAAAAATAAAATGATTCAGGATAAAAGAAAAAAACATCTGTTGCATCAGCAAAGCATTTAACATAGTAACACTGTATTCTCTTGTATGTTACCTTAATATTTACTCACAGACTGCAAATTAAGCTGTCATCAGCAGAAAATAGTCAAAGACTATCATTAAACTTTTGGCAACTCATCCACAAGTAAGACTGCACCTAGGCTTTTGCTTAAAACATGCATAATATGGAAACGAAAAGCTATTTGTCAGTTACAATTCACAGAAATAAAGCAGTATACTCTCACTAAAATATTTTTAAAACAAAAGTAAATGTGTAAGTAAACAACTTCTAGTTTATAAAGCTGTAGCTAAATACCTAGCAGAACTGTGGCTTTGCAATAAACAAAATGAAAAGCTATTGACAGGAGAGTTTTACTGATGTTACAGGCTAAATCAGATCACTGCAACTCCTTATCTGTCCCTCTCCGGAGAATGCCAAGATTACAGTGGTCAATCTGCACACCACTTCCAGTCGGGAAGAGGACACAGGCTGTTTAACTTGGACAGTGTCTGCAGGATCACAGAATCATTTTCGTTGGAAAAGACCATCCAGATCATCCAGTCCAACCACTAACCCAGCACTGCCCAGTCCTCACCTACCCATGTCCCTCAGCATCACATCTACATGACTTTGAGATTCCTCCAGGGATGGGGACCCCACCCCTGCCCTGTCTGGGCCAGGGCCTGGCAGCCCTTTGGGGAAGGAATTGTTCCTCAGATCCAACCTAGACCTCCCCTGGCACAACTTGAGGCCGTTTCCTCTTGTCCTATCACTTGTTCTTTGGGAGCAGAGACCGACTCCCCTCATTACAACCTCCTTTCAGGGAGTTGTAGAGAAAGAGAAGATCTCCCCTCAGTCTCCTTTTCCCCAGACCAAACAATCTCGGTACCCTCAGCCGCTCCTTGTAAGACTTGGATGAGGACCTAGCCTCAGAAAATCAGGAAAATCTGTAAAATTTCACAACTTTGCTTCATAATCTGAAAGACAGGAGCATTAACTCATACTTTGCTACTCTGCAGTCAGACAGTGAGTGGTCCCTTCACCCGCCTGCGGGCTGGCTCAGCCAAAAGCCCATCTCACTGCCATCCCCTACCAACTACTGGTAGTGCACTCTAGAAGGAACCAACCCCAAGGGGTAAATGCTGTCTCAACTTTTGGAGCTCTGCCCTACCGGAAGAAGACTCATGAGTTGAGAATTGTTGTTAAAGTGCCTGGTGTCTGCCTTGTGGGATGGCTGATGACTGACAGAAGATATTTCTGAAAAGAATCATATTGCTTCCTAGGAAAATCTATGGATTTCAGTTTTGTTCAAGAGAAATAGGAATATTGTAGAGTTCTTTCTTAATCAATGAAACCAACTTCAAACTCCTGTGAAACAGAAATACCTTATTTTGCCCCTCTGCATAAAAGATAAATCATAGAATCTTAGAATAGATTGGAAGGGACATTTAAGCTTACCCAGTGCCACCCTCTGCCATGGGCAGGGACACTTCCCACCAGCCCAGGTTGCTCCAAGCCCCATCCAACCTGGCCTTCCACACTGCCAGGGAGGGGCAGCCACAGCTTCTCTGGGCAGCCTGGGCAAGTGTCTCACCACTCTCCATCTTACACCACTTCTTCCATCAATCTAAACCTACCCTCTTTCAGTTTAAAACCATTGCCCCTTGTCCTGTGACTACAGGCCTTGGTAAGAAGTCTTCCTCCATCTTTCTTTTATTATATATTGAAAGGCCGCAATGAGGTCTCCCCAGAGCCTTCTCTTCTCCAGGCTGAACAACCCCAACTCTCTCAGCCTGCCTCCATAGGAGGAGTTTCTTTAAACTTCTTTTAAACTATGAAGAAACAGAAATTACATACCCAAGTAGAGGCAAGTCTGATTGTTACAAGAAACGAGGCTATTTAAAAGGCTTCATTCTCATATTCAGCAAAAATGCTGACAAAATCTGGTTGTAGCTGATCAAAAGTAGCCAGCATTTAAATGAGAAAAGATGTTATGGGAAAATGGAGGCAAAATGAAACCATCACAGCTCTAACAAAAGTCCAGTCTTGCTGACATTTTTGGTAGGATGGGGGTGGTCATACTAGACCCATTTTAAGCGCTCTGTCCAAATACGCTTCAATGCTTCAAAAGCAGTTGCAGACATATACCAATGATTTTGCGAAGGGTTCCAAACCCATGCACCTTCCACCTTAAGATAAGCTAAAGGCAGAGATGCTACCCGATAGAGCAGTAAAACATGTTCTCATTTCTCTGCTCTACTGATGAACACCATTTGGGCTTAGCCCAGAGCCAAGCTGCCTCTTCCCAGAAAAATCCACTCAGTGTCCTCTCAGTGTCTTCCCTCTCCCTTGGCCTTCCTGTTGTTTTTTTCTGGCTACAGGGAACAGCGTATCTTGCTGGATGAACTCACAGTTATGAACTCACAGTTAGTAGTCCTAGTAACCTTCATATTAAGATACATGATTAGTACATTGCTACAAAACATAATCTGGAGATGGTGGCTTGAGATGTCCATTCCTCTCTCTCTCTGAAAGAATCCCTGTAGGACATGGAAAGACCTCATGGCACGAACTCGCCTCCTGTGGGAAGCTATAGATAACTCATCCCCAACTGCCTGGAAATTGCTTGATCTTAAAACTTCCTAATGAAAGACCTTCCACCAGCAATTCCTTAAATTAAAACTTTCATCATATTACCTGTTTTCCTGTGAATGAAACTGATTTCCTTCTGCCCTTTCTGCAGGGGAGACAGACATCAACCAGCTTCCCAGATGTGGCGAGCCCAGTTTTTTCAACTCCTACTCAAATATTCCTACCATTCTTGACTCTGCTGTTCTTTTTCCAGCTTAGCTAAAGCACAGCACTCAAAACAAGACAGACTACTCCACCAAAGACCTTGGCAGCACTCAAGTAAATAATTACTGTACCTTCCCCCTTTCATGTTCTTCACACAATGTGCCTATTAACACTCGTCAGTAAGATAATAATGAACCATCTTCAATTTCTTCTCCCTTGCTCCTTTTCTACAGTATGGGTAATGAGTCAGCTATTCCCTACATTGTATTTGTGCTTTTGAATTCTCCTCTCAAAGTGCAATGCCTTGCACTTCCCTGAATTAAATCTTGCAATCCTACTTTCTCTAAAATATCAGAACAATTTTGATTGCTGATTCTGACCTCTGATATATCATAAAATCACAGACTGATTCGGGTTGGAAGGGACCTTGAAGATCATCTAGTTCCAACCCCCTGCCATGGGCAGGGACACCATATACTTGCAAACATTCCCAGATTGGTGCCATACTTGTATTTTATAAATGTATTCTCTACTCCAACCTCCATACCAAATATAAACTATATATGTAAACTGTATTTAAGCCTGTAATGCATTCAGGACACTATCTTGCACCTATTAACACAATAACACTAAGAACTATTGGAATAACAATAAACACTCCCCCCCTCCCCTTATATTCAAAACACAAAAAAAAAAGGCAAAAAAAAGTGCACATAGTTACATAGTTCTCTTTTGTTTTTCTTAAAATGAAACATCTGAGTGTCCCAAGATTCCTTAATTCTTCATTTGTGCTAAAGATAAGCTAATGAAGAATAATGGATGTGAAAAATCTGGATTGACAGAGGAACTCAGCTGGGGCAGATCACTGAATCAAAGAGGAAAAAGAGGACAGTCTTCTGAAATCTTTTAAGGTCACTTTTCTGGGTTTTTGGAAGCCCTCTGTTTTTGGTGTGAGGTATACTCTAAAATGATATTTTCATAGGCAGGGAAAATTAATAGCTCCTCTCCAGGATTCACACAGAAGTATTAACACCAAATCTCCTGGTGGTATTTTTATTGAACTATTAGCATGTAGAAATGTATAGCTCAAAAGTCACCATTATGAAACTGGCCAGAACTTTGTTCATATGCATACAGATTATGCACATTGACCTAATTAGGTGCATTTTCTAAACGCCTGTATTTTCCATAATATTTCACTTTCATTGTCCAGAAATTGTTCAAGATAACTTGACCCTTCAACTCCTCATTCGGAACATCTGAGATATTGTTAGATCATGTGGATCATAATCACAGACTTCCAGTCACAAAACTGCCAGCATAGCTTACCTCATTGCACTTCAGAAACAGCTGTGAGCCTCCTCACTCTTACTTCCCAACATACATACTCTTAGGAAACATACGCATAGTATATTATCTGATCAGAACATCTAGCTACAGACTGCTCCTTCCAAAAGCCATCCCTGTTTAATGCCAACCTGCAAGAAAACATTTCCTTTGAAACTATCTCTGAAGAACTTTTTTTCTTGGAAAGGCTTAAAAATATACATTATTTTTTCTTCAGAGAGGAAATCCAAGATGATAGGAGAGACAAAACCCGGAAATTTCTTATGATATAAAAGGAAAGGCCAGATTATCAATTGGTGCTAAATACCCACTTCTGCAGATCTCTACTGCTCGAATCAAATGCCATGTCATATGGAAAAATTAACAAGAATCTACATTATCTCATAGCTACCTGCCTGATTTCTGTGTCAAAAGTCTGTAAAAGGAGAAAACCTGCTGCTTTTTAATTTTTCACAAACTCTTTGTTTAATTTAATGAACATGCTTATGCAAACAAGCAAGAGCACTGTTCAGCTCTCAAAAACCAGCCTGTGGGAATATTCATCAGGCTTTTAAATAAAACTTGGAATTTTAATACATGAAATGACCACAGAAGGGAAAAACATTGAACATTCAGATACATTTAGATGACTATAACATAAATAAGCAGTAAAGAACTAAACTATAATTATATGGTAAAAAAGAATTCTCAGGTTTCCAGGTAGGACTACAGAAATCTGAACCATCTGTGGGTCTATTGAGTTCTCCTTATGTTAAGACAAGGAAAATTTTCAAGCTGTCTCAGGTAGAGTGTCTTGCACAATCAGCTGCTCTTCCCAGCACATAGTACTAATTATACTACTATTATTGTTATTAAAGATGGCCTTTTCAAACACAGACAGTAAATAGCTTCAGTTGTGAGATACAACTCTTGTTAATACTAATTGGCACTGCTTCTTCCAAAGACAGTGCCCTGGTGTGTAACACCATCATGGTGTTCAACTTCAACGTTCATACACCTGTCTGCTCCTCTCAGCCCTCACTTCTTCAGGCTGTTGGATGATCTGAAGAGCAAAACCAGTTTGTTTCTTCTGTAGATTTTCACAGCACATCTAGTGAGGAATTCTCTCTGTTTTGGCGATAGCCAGGTTACACTGAACCTAGTAAGTCTGACCTGGTGGGATGTTTCCCAGCAGCCTGCGAGCGTGGCAATGCGCTGTGCTGCCTGCTCCCTGCCCCCCCACTGAACTCCACCAGTGAGCACTGGGTTGCCAGGGCCTTTGTTCTACTTTGGGATGAAAATAAGCAACCTCACAGAGAACAGGACCATGCCTTGGGTTTAAAATTGGAATCCTGACCTGAATTTGACAAACAAAGCTGTTCCAGTAAAAGTAACACAGGAATTGGTGTTAAAAAGCTGCATTCCTTAAGGTTAAGGTCCCTCCACTGACTTCAGTGGAAACTGGACTGGGCTTAAACTGCTGTTCTGCATGAGCCCTGTAAGCCAATCTCTTCCCTCATCAGTCCCAAAGGTGAAGGCTGCATACATCCAGGCACAGGTATCTGACCTGGATGAGATGCTGCAGAGACTCGGCTGTATCAGGCATGATACAGTGGGGGGACATCTTTAGTTCCACACTGCGGCCCTGGTGACAGGCCATGCTTGTGTTTCGATCGTGCTTGACTGAGAGGTTGCTTGTGACCTGAATTATCCCATGCTAATTACACACACATGTGAATATTAACATCACATTTTGTCACGCATCGTTACAACTTACTGAGCATTATGTGCTCAATAAATAATACATCAAAGCAACTGTTTTGGAACCCAACGTGTTCTATGAATAAACCAGTCTGTATATATGAATACCTTCTTTGAAATAGTGTTAACAAAAACATACGTAATACACATGTAATCAGAAACAAAGATGCAACATACCAATCAGTAATACACCATCTTGTTCGAATGAAACCTTTTCTGGACCACTTGCACTGAAAAAGAAGCAAATAAGAATCAGTTGCCTTACAGAAAGGGTTATTGTGAAACATACTTATACAGAGAACAAAATACAACACAGTTCAGCCATACACTGTAACTAGTAAGCACTACACACCAACTGAAGTACCCTGAAAACAGACACCATGTCTCTTATAAATCCTGGAATTATTTATGGTTATAACTGCTGTTATAAACTTATGTGTAAAATTAATGTAAGTCCTGGTAGTTGTTTATAGATGAAGGATAACCAATTAGGAAAGCTTCACAACTGTATTTATGCTTAGCCTAAACCAGCAAATTCTTACTGCCTATGCACAAATGTCTTGGCTTCTTTGTAATTTCACCTGAATTTTAAAATGTCATCAGAGATTTACATCAAATTAAAATGAATGAGATCTGCTAGAAAGCTATTTCTCCTGCTGAGCCAACCCACCTAATATTTCTATAAAAGTTAAGGGGAATTTAAATAATGGTAAAACATTACATTTATCAAAACTGCACTGTCTGTGAGAAAGCCACAAATCAGCTCATGCCAGCGTACGGCACTTCTGATACAGCAAAAGGATTTTTTCAGCACCACTCCTGAGCCACTGCCATAAATTACAACCTCCCACAAAAAGACATGTTCCGCATCCTATTTATTCACTGTTAACAATGAATGTGGGGCTAGGCTAATGGTCTCTGGTAATGAATACTGCATCAGACAGGCCTAAATAATGATGCCAATGATTCTGTTGCAAAAGACTGCAACTCCTTATTATGGATAAAGTGCCAGCCCTTGCAGAGCATCCCACCCGTGCTGCTCTCCTAAGCCACTGCCTTCAGGAGAGACTTGCCAGATGTATTTATCCACCTCACTGTGAACGGACAGTCCCCATGAAATTCTGAAGTCCCCAAAACAGTCTCACAAAACCTGATGGTTTGGGCTGATTTCTAACCACGCTTCAGGTAACAGTTACCGGTCTCCCACGTCCTCCCCGCTTCAGGCACAAGTATGGTAACCACAGTCACACCACCACTCCCTCTCCTAGGGCCCCTTTACCCTTGGGGTTCTCCTTGCATTCAAAATACGCTTATGAAGATTTAAAAATGCTTATTTCACTGAATAAATACTAGCTTATTCTTGAAAGCTTGAATGTGAAAACTACCTACGTTCTCTTCTATCCAAACCCAGGAAAACGTGCAAAGCTACGCGTAAATGACAGCTTATTCCATCAATGGCACTCAACTTCAGGGCTCTTAATTTTGTGGAAAACGTGTTACTTATGTGCTACAAAACTAAGTAGTAAAAAATTGTCTACAGAATTTATACACAGTTCAGTTACGTACCCCAGATTTTGGGAAGCTTGTTTTTAGTATTTCTTACTCCAAGTAGCAATTTCAGAATCACCTTTCTGCAGACTTGGGGGACCCTCCTACACAGACTGCTAAAGCCAAATTTTACTGCGAGAGCCGCAGGGGAAAATTGCAGCTTGGCTGCTTACCTGAGGACCCCGTGCTTTGCTGGCCCTGTTGAAGAAGGGTTGGAGTCTTTTCCTACACACGTTTTATTAGCTTTGCATTGCTACAGAAGCAGGCAACACAAGGACATGGTCCTCTCAAGGCTGCAGAGTCCAAAAACAGTGACTAATAATGAAGTCCTTTATACAGTGAATCAAAATTCGTATTTTGATGCTGTGGACACACAGTAAACAGCTTGCTTCTGTTCTTGACTTATCTCTCTAGTTACCATTGGCTTTCAGTAGCTCACAGGACTAGCATAGCAGGAAATAAAGTAAATTAACAAAACAAATGTTTAGCTAAATGTGAAGATTTCTTGTAGACAAAAGGAGAAAAACCTCCTAAAACTAGCAAGATTATGCAGAACAAACGGACTCCTCTTCTGAGCATAAGCGACATGTGCACCATCACCCCCTGATCCGTCTGGTGGCTCCTGGCAGCTGACTGCATTGATTCTGTAACCACAGACAGGGGGGATAAGTGTTTTTGATGTATTTAGTAATAAACATCAGTTGTTTGTTCTTTTAAGAATCTGAGCTTTTGAAAGCCAGTAAATTTGCCTAGGTCTAATAAGGTCCTGCTTCGCGAGGAAAACCTAGCAGCTCACTACTCTGAACTCCAGTTGACGGACACATTTCAGATGGGAGCTCATTTCTTTGAATCCTTATTACTTTTGTCTTAGGAGATCCCAATTTTTGAGTTTTCTTAAACTGCAGCTCTACTGAGGAAAACTCCGTGGTGACTGAGTAAGTATCTACTTTATTGCAAATATTTTTTTTTCCATCACTGAAAAGTAACCTCTTCTGTAGATGCAGCAGTCACGGGTCAATCCGGGAACGGCTGGCCCCACATCTCCCCAACAGCCCGGCTTTCCTGGCTGAACTACAAATCCCATAATCCAGGAAGGTCTTGTCTATTCACGGCTTCTGTGATGATCATGACAGCACAGCTCCAAGTTGAGATTTGGCAAAATGTCAACATTTATTCAAAAGTAAAACAATTTTAAAAGTTAAATGCTAAAAGCATTGAAAATTGGCTTAAATCTAATCTCAATCAAAAAAGGGGAGCTCTGTCATTTCATTCTTAAAAATAACTGCACTGAACTTTTAATTACTGAAGAACAATACAAGCCTATGATGTAGCCCAAGATAATGTCTTCAATCAAGCTGTCATTTTTCATTTGCTATTTTCCTCTTTGGCAACACGAGAGATACTTCAACAGATGTAGCATTACAACAGGGCCAACAAGATCATGCTGCTCAGAGCCATATCCAGCTGGGTTTTGAGCATCTCCGAGGACAACGATTCCACAACTTATCTGGGCCCCTGTTCTGTTCTTTACCCTGACGGTGAAATCTTTTCCCAGATTCACTTAGGTTTTCCCTTGCTGCAACTGGTGACTGCTGCCCCTTGTCCTGTTACTACACACCACCCAGAGGCACCCGGTCCCATCCCTCAAGAGCCACCAGTTGGCCACTGCAGCCAGCAGCGTGGTCCCCCATCACCTCCTTCTCATGGAGGAGCAGATGGGGGCTCTGGCTTCTCCTCCCACATCCCCTGCCCCAGAAGTGAAGGTGCCTCTGCTGCACTTGCTCCAGTTTGCCCTCATCTCTCTGGTATAGCTGTTGCCAAACAAGATACCAGGGATGTGATGTGGCCTTGAGAGTGCCAAATAGATGGGAGGAGCCCCTTCCTGGAACCTAACACATCCTAGGATGCTGTTGGCCGCCTTTGCCACCAAGGCACAGTGCTGGCTCACGTTCAACTTGCTGTCCAACAAGTTCTGGGTCATTTTTTGTTTTCTGGATAATCACCTCCAGCCTGTACCAGTTTATGAGGTTATCCAACCCCAGGGGCAAGACTGGGCATTAACCTTTGCTGAACCCCATGAGGTTCTTGTCAGACCATTTCTTCAGCCTGTTGAAGTCCCTCTGCACAGCAGCCCTGCCCTCCAGTATATAGACTGCTCCCCCAACTTAACATCATCTGCAAAGTTGAGTGTGTGCTCCATCCTGTTGTTCAAGCTGTTAACAAAGGTGTTGAACAGTATGGGGTGCAGCACTGACTCCTGAGGAACACCACCAACAACCAGCTGCCAGCTGGATTTGTCTCCACCACCCTGTGATCCTGGTTGTTGGCTAACTTTCCAGCCATCTGACACTCCACCTACACAGTACACATCACCAACTGGGCTTCAAGGATACTATGACAGACTACATCGAAGGCTTTACTAGAGTCAATGCATGCAACATCCACAGCACTCCCCTTGTCTATGCAACTGGTCATCCAGGAAGATCTGCTCCATCACCTTCCCATGACTGAGACGAGACCACATGGGACCCTCCTTTATGCCCTTCTTGAAAACAACTGTGACATTTGTGTTTTTCCAGTCCTCAGGAACCTCTCCCTTTCAAGATGGCAGTGAGAAGCCTCTCAGTGGCATCAGAGCCCCTTCTCTCTTGTACGCGCCCTGCCCGCTGTCACGGCTCACGCGTCTACAATCAGTTCAAGGTTTTGTGAAACCAAAGCGTAGGAGACCAAGAGTCCTGTTGTCAATCATCATCCCCTCCTCCAACAGGCCATCCCACAGGACTTTACTGATTCTGTCACTGATGACCTCACCAACAGAAGAAATACCAGTATAAAGGGTGCCCAGCTCTTGGCACTGCCACCTTACTCTAATTTTTACAAGCCAATTAAAAAGTATTTGCAACACAGTTGATGTTTCATGACATGGTAAAACACAGGAACGTCTTAGAGTAGCTCTGCATTTACTTGCACATATCCTGCAAATACTGGTTTTAAGGGCAGTAGTATGTATTAGAGGCTATTTTGCCAGAAGTTTAATAAGTGTAACTGAAATTCTGACACCTTTCTATTAGAAGTCCTTAAAAATTTTTAAAAATATATCACGATATGAAAACTTGTAGTTACATTCCACCAGCTTTTTCTTTGTGAATAGAGTCTCTCAGGAGATCGTGCTGACCTTTTAAAACCCCCTAGAAACACCACCTACATAAATAACCTCTGCTACATCGGGTAAAAGGACCTCCAGACAACATTAACATGAAGAGAGAGGTTATAGAGGGCTAATGTCAAAAAGCACTGCGAGCAATAAGTAATGCACACAAACCATGATTGATAATGACTAGCACAGAGCCTTAATTCATCTTTTCTTCATCATTTTACTGAGAGGGACCATATCAAATTAAATAGTGACCCAGCAAGGGTTTATTCAACCATACAAAGCAGGGGCATGAAGGAAAGACATATTAAAGTGGCAATGACTGCAGTGTAATTGCAGCTTCTTAAAGGAACACCACAGTTCAGAGGAAGAGGGGAAATCTGCTGTGTGAAGCAGCCAAATACTGAGCAGCAAAAGCAATTGAAGCACCCAGAGATGTTCAGGGTGAACAGGCCCACGTCACTGTGGGGAGAGCTCCTCAAAGCCTCACACAGGATCCTGTGTTTCACATACTCACAATACGCTCAATGTTTAACTAGCCAGTGAAAGGCGCATACATGATGACAATTTTCCACAAAAACCACGCAGAACGTAGTTCCTGCCTCAAAATTCCTTCCTTTCTTTCTTTAGATCAGTTTACAGAATTAAAGAATTTATGCTCCTGTGTTTTCAGGAGCTTGTATACAAACTGTTCAAAGTACCTTTCCAACTTCCCTGTATCTCAGAGTATTAATGCAGTACATGGAAAACTCAAGCCCAGTTCAGCCTTTGAACACTATCAAGCATTGTAACAGCACTATCAGTCACATTTTTACTGCTAAAGATTTTTAAAAGTCATTACATAAATTTAAAAGTCTGCAAATGAAAATATCTATGGCACTCATCAAAAAAATGTATAGTGAGAGCTTAAGAGTATGAAGTCAATCTATCTAATGACAAAGTCTATTCTGTAGTGTAATAATTTAATTGATAATTTCCTTTTTGACATAACGCTTTCACTACCCTTTATTTACCAGAACATACAGTACAAAGAATTTAGTAAGAATTGGAAGACTACATATAAGTATCTGTGCACAATGTAAGCAAATATAAGAAATATGTGATGAAACCTACACTTGCTCCACTTGTTTTCACAGGACATGCAAACCATTACTGCTGTCAGCTTCTTCCTACAGACACCACCACTGAAGGAGCCGAGCAGCAGCAAGACATAATTCCTTCACTAAACATTACTGTAGAAGACAGAAATACAATAATGATGCAACTTTTGAATGAAAGATCAAGCTAAGCATTTACTTGTAAGAAAGTTGTAAGTTACAATGCCAAGTTGGCAGAAGGCCTGCGGAAGCAATAGGGAACGAGTACACACGTGGTGGGGCAGAGGTCTCAGGGTCCCTTCTTCAGCCACGTGGATGAAGGGGAATGCAGGAGCAGGGATGTGGAGTCAGAGGGGCCTGACCCTGGCAGCAGCTGAAGCATGGTGCTCCAGTCCAGGTCACTGCCAAGAACAGCTGAACGTCATGGTATGCGTTTGAAAGCACCGCACAGGCCACCAGCCTGGCCTCACACTGCACATCCACTGTCAGGGACACTGCATTTCTTCTCTTTTCCAAGGCACCTTCTTTCTGGCTCTTATATTTCACTAAAGTCTCCAAAAAGCACTTAAGCCTATAAGAATTCCTTTCTTTGGAACAGCAGAATTTAGGCCTGATAGGAGTATGAGCAATGGACCTCAGTTTTAGGTGCCCAACCCAAGATATGACAGTAACTCTGCAGTTCATTTCACTTTTTCTGAGAATGTAGAGTCATTACAAAACTTACTTTATAAAATAGTCATTAAAGGTAGATACTTCAGTAATCAAATTTATGCTGCTAAGGTAATGGCAGCATGGTGGTAACATGACAGTCATACAGAGAACTGCCAGGAACAGCGAGGCTACATGGCTTGTCCCAGAACCACATCAGAGCCACGTAATTGCTGCTATGGTCAGGACAAGCCCAACGCAGCGTTTGATCACATTCTCTTCCAATTAAGATTTTCTTAAGACTTACCTATACAGCAAAATTACATTATTGTTGGAGAATGTGACAAAATAGTTACAAAAGCAAGAGTGGTGAACAGAAACATGATGGTTCAGGCCTTCTACTGGGCCGAGTCGAAGCCAGCACAGGAGACTGGGGAGGTACTTCAGCTTCTGCTGGAGAACGTGACCCAACATGGGCTGAATACAGCAAGGACACCTATGCCTCTGCATGAGACTTGCTTTATTGTGTCATTTGTACATTCCTCCACTCCAACATGTAAATTACCTTTAGGTACTCGTAACCTGAAAACACTTAATTCCTTTAGCTTCAATAAATAATTCACTTATTAATAATTTGTCTATTTAACATAAAGAATCACAGAATCACACAGAATCCTAGGGGTTGGAAGGGACCTCGAAAGATCATCTAGTCCAACGAAAGAAGGCAAAAGTTGGTAGACCTTGGACCTCACACAGCCCAGCAGCTGAATCACTGTTTAACATTTTAAATACAAAAATGTCATCCTTCACCTTACTGAGGCTGAACAACACGCCTTACAGATTTTGGATCACCGATGTGCTTTAATATTTCAAGTACTGTATTTGGAAAGAAGAATATTTTGCAAACAGAATATAAAGAAGAACTATAGCTTGGGAAAGAGAAAATAGTTTCTTATTGTGGATTTCAATGCAACAATCTTTATTTTGACTCTAACAGACAGCCACTAGCTGATCCACCATCTGTAAACCAGCATAAAACCAGACAGAGATGATATAGATCATCTGTACGCTCTCAGAGAGGTATCTACATTTTAAAATAGGAAAAAAAAATTCCTACTTCGTGTCCCAGAAAGAGGATACCACATCTTTCACCTTACAGTATTAAGTCTCATCTCAGATCCTCTGTTAATAGGATTCCTTTAGCCAGCAGATGGATTGTGAATACAGGCAGTTTCATCTACTAAAAGACAACATAAATCATCATTGAGAAAGGAGAGACGGCAGTAAGGTTATCACCATACAGCCTTCTCCATGAAAGGTTTGCATTAAAGCATTAGTGAAATTAATTCATCTTTCATAAGAGCTTTGAGCAGTATCTGTGATCTATGATAACAACCAATTTCTCACTATGGGAAAAAAAAAAATTACTCAGGCCTGATAGACTACACAAATCTGCTTTTTTTTAAATGGCCTAACATTATCTGGAGTGTTGCTCCCAGAGGCATCATTTGAGTCTTATGCCTAGCCAAGAGGACCCATAAATCAAGACAGAAAGTTTTGTTAGTTTTATACGCAGTGGGCTGTAATTATTTTGAATTGCATTATGCCTCAATCATTGTAATTACTTTTAGATCATCCTTAAGCAGCAGTAATAAAAAGAAAAGAAATCAGTCTTAAAACATTTCTCACACAAAACATTGTAATGTGATATAAGAAGTCTGGATAAAATACACAAGAGCATTTAAATGCAATGTTTGGACAGGTATGTTGCTCATGCATTCTGCTGTGTCAATCAAATTTTCAAAATACACATTATTTTGTGAGGTTTTAATTAGCATCATTATTACCAACACCTAGGAAGAAAATAGGTGATAACAAGATTAATTTTAGCTTTAAAAATAGAAACACATGAGAAGCAAAACTATGCCCCGTTAGGATTTTTGATGTTGCTGTGCTTATATGTGCCTGAGAGACTCCTTGGTCTTCAGTCTGAAATGAAAAACACCATAGCGTAAAAATAATCGCAATTATTTTCTAACTTTTCAAGTCACATGAAAAATATGCTGGCTTGGTCTATGCAAGGTTGCATGCCAAATGAGCATGGAAAGTCACAGAACTGTAAATATCACTGCTGCTGTTATCTGCATTACTGCAATCCTGGAGAGCCCGTATCACTTTCCTCTCCCACTGTGAGAAGCTCTGAAATAAAATGAGTAAATCCCTCAGCCCGTGCCATGAGTCTTGTGGCAACACTATTACAAGGAATTGTGCTGTGTGCAGGAACTGAGCTAAACTTTCAAGGCTTTTCAGGGATTTGTTTGTATCTTAATTACAAGTGTCTGTGGATTTTCTCTTTTCCTGTTTATTCCTCCCCCAGGTCAAGAGCAACCCTGTCAACACCAGAAAACGGCGCTTTCCCCTTAGGGAAGTCATCTGAGGTAATGCAACGGGTGGGAGCAGCACGAAGGCGACAGACCCTCAAAAGGTATTCAGCTGCTTCTTGGGTTCCGGACCCAACAGTCCTGTACCCAAAGCAGCACCACAGGGTGTATCAAGTGTAGCAGCTACAGCTCGAAAAACAACCGTGGGGACAACTGGTCCCTGGGCACTCACAAGAAATGGACACAACCTCTGGCCCACCAAACCATGTGGGAAAGCCACCAGACTCAACCATTTCTCCAAGAGACTGTGAAGAATTGTTCATGTAAGAGGCAGTAATAAACGATGCTGAACAAGTTACAAGTTCGCCAGTCTCACGATGAAACAACAGCAGTGAAATAATGATGGAAATAATTCTTCCTGGGTATCAATGAACAATCCATAATTTGGCCTATTTCTGTAAAGCATGATCACAGCACTCAGCCACTGCTGTTCGCTGCTCTCAGTATTACAACCAAATCATTCAACAGCACTGTTTGTTTCCTGCTTATGTTGTCAATCGCCCACGCTGCTACACTTTATTGTTGATGGAGTAAAAATAAATATGTGAGTAACCACTTGAAGTTCCTTCAAAATGATCTAACACTTGACTTCAAAGAAGTACTTAAGATGTTTACTCACAGAAGATAAAAGCTAGTAAAATTATGTCAAAGGCAGTTTCCCTTCTAGTACAGAGATACAGAATAAAATATAGAATAAAAAAATATATAAAATATAGAATACAAAAATAAATAATTTCGTATCAAAGAAAAAGAATAACCAACATCCCATCAATCTCCTAATTATTTATGCAATATTATTCCAAGCACACATGCACTATGCAAATATATCTAAGTGCATATTTACAAATTCTAAATTAATTTTTAAAGTTTATTTAGTTCTTTCTAATATTAAAGTAGCAATGTGCCTTTTTGATCCACAAATATTACAGGAATTCAACAAATTTCTTCACTTGGCTTGTCGCAAGCACTAACTGTTAAACACCCACCTTCTAGATATTCCTAAGAAACTAAAAATGTGCAAATTAAAGTCAATATCAAAGACGAGAACTGCAGGCTAAGACTGCATTTGCATGTGCAACTGCACTTGCAGGTGCAGCAAAGAAAACCCTTATCTGTGCTTGTGTTTCTGGGTTTGACAAGAACTTTGCCTCCAACTTCAGACATGCGGCACTCCCCAGTTCTTAAGAGAACACCACAAAAGGCAGTACGAGGGCAGCGTTGGAGGAGAACACCAGCATGTTCTCCAGTTATGCGTATTCTTGCACCAGTAAGACAGCATCTATCCCCCACACACCCGTAGGGACTGCAGTGGTACCTCGCTGCACTGAACAGACACCAGCACCACGATCACAGAGCTGCTGTCACTGAATACAAATGGAACCCATTCAAAGTCGCATCTCACCCTGCCAAGGAGTAAGTCTCCCTGAAACAGACTTGCAGTTGGCACTGTGTGCTACTTCTTTGGTTTTAAATGCACAAACAAGTCTTTTCATCACTGTCTCCATCCTTCACAAGGATTTCCTACTATATAAAGAACTCCATTTCGATTCTGTAAATCCATGCAATGACCTGAGGTATATATTACAGGGGACAAGAAACCGACAAGGACCAAAACAGCCAAGACTGGATTCTGACCTTATTTACATTACTGAGGGTAACTGCTCAAGGAACCAGAGCAAGTCAGAATCAGAGTATTTGGGAATGCTCCATGGGGTTGCACATACCTCAGGGAAATAATCCTGTGGAAACTTCTCTTTTTCCAGCATGGGCGTGCTTTCTAAAGTGTCCGAGTAGATTTCTTTCCCAGTAACCTTTTTATACTTCTTAGCTAGGAAGAGATGTAAAACATAATTAACATATATATCTTTAACATTATAAGCAACTTACAATACCAATTGGCAAAGCAGTGGTATCTGCAAAATAGGTGGTAAGGCGTTAGCAAAAGAGACCACTAAACCATGTATAAATGTACATGTCCATAGCAGACAGCCCCAAGCTGTATAGTTAGGGGTACTGCTATTTTTACTACCCAGAGCACTGTAAAGCACAGTTCTCCCAGGAGATGCCTGTTTGTGCCCTCAGACAGCATCCAGCAATCTACATGGGATAATTCACAGGAAAAATAATTAATACAAAACGCTTTAAGGTGAAAATTATTACTCATGAGTGGTGATTATCTGCACATTTTATCCAGCAACTCTTTTTGAGATTTCAGGTCTACCTACCTAAGCACCAACTAATGCACCCCTGGTAACACATTATTAATCACATCTTTTACTCGTCACACAAGTACATAATCATTCATGTAGATCACAGCTTGTTGCCTTTTGCTTTAAATCAACGATACTGACAATCATCACCGATTTAATGCTTGGCCACACTTAAAAGTGTCTGCTGGGCCACCTGTGTCAGTGGAGGGGGCTGATTTTGGTCACTCTAGAACAAGACATCCACTGAAGTCATTCAAGTACTACAATGCCCTGAGACAAAATAAGAAACGTGGAAAAAAGTTCTTATGTGAAGAGACTGAATGTTTTCCCCAGGAATGTGAAAGCAGCAAATATGCTGCACCAAACCCAAGTAGCTTACTAAGCAGTCTAGAACAGGAAAATGAGAAATTTCTCTCTGTTCATGTCCTAAAACAGGAATGGGGACAGTCAGTGGAATTCAGAAACAGCAAGGCAAACCCTGATAAGAAGAGGAAGTTTGTTTTCATCTTAAAGGATTATTTTGTTGAGCAACTTACTGTCCCAGACTGTCAGACTTGAGCCAGATCCTGAACAAGACTGGATATTAGTAAGTATTTAAATACCTGGAACTACAACAGAAATCATCGTGCATGAACAGAGAGCCCTGGAGAGGACAACTGTTAAGCTTCCTGGCCTAACCCAAACAGACTCCTGAGGTGCAACTGCCTCACAGCTGCTCACCGGAGCATTTCCTCTGGGTCTCTGCCATGGCTGGAAACAGCTACTGGACCAGTCAGAACAGCAGTCTGATGCAGTACAGCCACCCCTGCATGCCAACTCTGTCAACATCCCTACCACCTATGTGCCAGTCCCTATCAATCAAGAAGGCCAGTAACATAAACCACCAAGTTACAGCTGAGTGTTCCTTAATCAGTTAATTTACTGAAAATGACTAGAAAAATAAAAATCAGATCTTTTTTCCCCACCCTTATTTCCTCCTGAAGTGTTCTGTGCTTATATATACAGATCAGTCAACTCTGAATTATTTGTACAGTCACCTGAAAACCCTGAGTAAAAAACCGTCTTATTTTCTGAATGGCCTTCACTGATGCTAGGCCTTTGTCTTCTGCATCCATTCTCCTGATCGCGCTATTTCAGACCAGGAAACTAAAAATCTTGCTCCGGGGATATGCAGAAGATGAATTGGACTCACTCCACTCAAATCCCATATCAGCTGCTCTGTGACCATGCAGCCACCCACCTCTTCCAGATTACCCGTTTCTGGCTGCCAGCACACGAGGTTGACATGCGAATTTAAGGCTGGAAAAGGTGCTGTGTTTGTAAAAGAGCCTTTGTGGTAAAGCACATCACCTTCCCCAGTCCTTAATGTACGGATACATCACAGACAGAAATAGCACAGACTTCAGCCTTAACAATCACCCTGTGGGTCTATATAGCTCATGGACAAGAGCTTCTGCTTCTTGATCCACTTCATACTCAGTCTCTCTCTTGAACAGGACAATGAATTGTCATCTAACCTCACTTAACTTACCAAACTCCCCCAACACAGGAATTCAGGTAGCTATCTTACAGCCACTGTGAAGCTGGAACTACCCAACTGGACTGAGCTTTAAATAGGAATGTGTAAGAGGGAAACTCCAAAACAACTGTTATCAGGAGCCCTGAACTGTCCAGTTCTACTGGATAGCCAGTGAAAATATCAAGCAATGCAAAAACTTGTCACTTTAAGTTGTCTAGATAAAGTATTTTATGTAATCAGAGGAAGCATTTACTGTAATGTAGCAATATATCTTCAGGGGAAAAAAAAAAGTATCATTCTTTATGTGCCAATCACCGTGAGATCTGGCTCCCACAGGAAGACTAAACAAATATCCTGATAAACTAATGTGGCATCATTCTAAGTAGATCATGGATGGATGTGACTCTTTCAGTAAGTTTAACAGTGTCAGCAAAAAGATCCCGACGTCATTCAGGATACAGAAGATGCTTAGCAGAACTGTAAGGACTGAAGTTTCTGTGGCGAAGGCAGCGCTTGGCAGAAAGTAGGCACGTTACCAACAACTCACGTTAACATCAATGCCAAGTGCGAACCAGCGATTCATTTACATGACTGCTGAGAAGTAAATGCAGAAGAAAGAAGCATGCCTTGTCGTGTATCTCCAAGTAAAAATACTTCTACGCTACTTCTGATTTTGAGTGGTAGACTGAAATTGGCCTCACAGCCCCGTCAGCAAGCCCCTCTGCTGGATGAGGGCTCTTTAGAACACACAGCCCATCAAGAGTCTAAATTGTAAGCAAACTTTTGGGCCTCTGACCACTGTAAAAATAGTCCAACACCGTCTATGTTGTAGCAAATAACACATAAGGCTGTAGGAGAAAATTGTTCTCATTTTAAAACTCAAATACGTCTTTCTGAGAACTGAAAAACAGAGACAATCTTTTTTCCAAAGACTCTATTCAGTCACGTCCAACTGTGCAGAGAATTCTGAAAAGACACAGCAATGTTACAGGAATATCAAATTGTATATAAACATCTATTTTTTGCATGCTTTTGAGGAGAACCAGAATTTCATAATGATTTTTGTGCAGAGAACATTTGTAACCATTTGGATTTTTCCTCTGATTTAAGAGCTTAATACACTGTGAAAATGCCAATAGTCATGAGAGAAGCGGCAAGTTTTACATTTCCCCTGAAAGATGGGAGCCTTCAGGGTCATATTTTACAAACACTACACTGGGAGACCAATTCTGCTCTACATTTAAGAGAACAGCAGGTGACTTACAACACTGATCCAGTGTAGCTCCTGCTTTCCTTGGATTTTTATTTATGAGTTTTTCTTTCCAAGTGATGACTGGGCCAAACACATCTTTATGTGCACGGTTCACACCTCATCTGGCTTTGCTAAGGTTTTGCCAAGGAAAACAAAGCACTGAGCATTTAAACCATTTCTTTTCTGGAACAAGTATCTGCTTATCTCTTTTGTATTGATTATTTTTCTCTATACTTTTTCCTTTCATTTTCTGACTTTTTAAAAAAATTATTGTATTTTTGTTTAAAAGCCATAGATCAGTGAACAAGCTGTCAATCAATCATTAATAAAGTCAGAAGCTCCTCTTTGCCTAAAACAGTTGTGATTCCACTCTGTCAGATGTCCCTAGAGCAGGACACCTCTCATCTATGACCAGTGGGAGGAAACTTTAGGTGGAATTCAGAGCAAAACTGCTAGTCCTCCAGCGCTGGTGCGATGAAGTGGTGAGCTCAGGAAGTAGCTGTGCAGACACAATTCACATATTCCTGATACACAAACCCACTCATGTGGCAAAAAGAATGAACAATTCCTAACAGTGGAGCATCAGGCTGCTCAATCCAGGCCCTGGGGTAACACCTTGGGCACCCACCTTCATGTGCAATGCCAATTTTCTCTGGTATTTCCACCTTGCACACAGTTCATCCCATAAGGAACATCCTCTATTGTTATTCAGTGTCTGCAAAACTGCTCTAGTTTGACCTCTCATTAGAAGTCCCTACATCACTATTGCGTCCTCCAGTATCACCTCTCAGAAATAAAACCTACCCTGAACTGCCTTTGACATTATAGCCAAAGGCTTCCTTCAGCACTGAAACCTATGGTGACAGGAGAACTTATGGTGGCTAAATATTGAATTGCTATATATGTAGAACTACTGTTCAAATATCTCAGGGAAGGAAGACCCTGTACCCTCAATTACACAAGTAGAGAGAATCTGTCTCTACTGAGTAAAAAAATAATGAATCTATATAATTAAGACAATAAGTTCACTCCACAGTTACCACCATTTCAACAGTGTCTCAGAGTAATGGGATGCTAGATGTACTATTAATGTGATTCAGCTCAGTAAGCTAAATGAAGATGAGAACATTTTTGTATTTAATATACAGACAGTTCTCAACTGAAATAACATAAATTTTATATAATCTTTTCTACATACACCTCAGGAAGCATTCAATAATTTTCTATTATATTTCTAATATTTAATGTACATAGTCTAGCATTACTTTTACACTTCTGAGATTTAGCAAGACCTCCAACCTGATGGATCAATGTGGGTTAAAAAAAATGACACCCTCCTACTGACCTGCACTGCTCCCGAGTAATTTAAGCCATAAATCTACCTCAGCTGCTTTGCAAAAGGACCATCACTGGTGGACATTTAAGGTCTCGATCCTATATCTGATCTACATGAAAGAACCTTGTGACTGTTGAGAGTTCTTCTGAAATCATCAGGGATCTCTATGGATCCAAAGGTCCACCTGCATGGGAATGATTAATGCACCAGTTTTCAACCTGTGGCCAGTTCATTGACTTCTTCTAAGAGGTCTATAAAAGGTAAGAAAAGTAACATCTGTCATCAGTGGACTTGCATGCACATCATGGCAAAAACTGCTAGGCACCACTATCAGAAAATATGACAGAAAAGCTGCCTTGATGTATAAAGCCAATTGACAATTAACAACATTTAATTCCCTCGCTTACCTTTAAAATCAAACTGGTAGATGTTTTTCAAAGATTCATGAAGAAAGTAAAAACTTCCTAGAGCCTGTAAAAAACAACAAAAAACCAAGAAATTATACAAATATTTAATTTGGCTAACTAAACCCAAAAAAGTATCATGCTTTCCAATTAAAAAAACAAAAAAAACCCAACAAACCAACCAGAAGAAATTAAATACTAATAAATAAAATGACTAATTTTTACATTTACTAAGATCTATAAAAATATTCATTTCCTTTCTTGTTTCTCTTAAGTTTCATAAGCCATTATGAAGAAGATCCTTAACAGGTGACTGAACATGGTAAGGGCACAATTACCAGTGTACTTTTAGAAATACCAGACAGACGGATGCAATCAGTAACGCAGACAAGTACCTTTCTAAACACCACACACATCCCTACAAAGCTTTTATAAAAGCCTGACAATTTCTGCTTCACTTTCAGAGCAAAGCAAATGCTTTTGGAGACTCTGCAGTACAGAAATGAGAGAAGGATTGAGAGATTCAACAGGTTTTGAGAGCCAGGCACAGATTTTCCACCTTCCCCCCAAGCTGTACAGGGTGAATGATCTTGTCAGCTGCAGAGCAGGCATAACGTTTAAAATCTAACGGGAGTGTTGGGTGTATTTGTACACACTTGTACAGCTTTCCCTGTTCATAAGGGCTTTGACAATAATGATAACAACTGAACAGTACAGGATGTCCATCTCTGCTAGCCACACCTGGAGAGCAACTGCTACTACTGCCTTTGGTGTGAAGCCTCCAAGGGCAAGTATTTCCACATAATGTGCTGACCCAAAGAGAAAGGACGTAAAAATATCCAGCAAAGGCTTGCATGTTTGAATACATTAAGTTTCTTGATGCTGGCAGAACTGATGTGTTTCTTCGGATACATGAGATGAGGAAATCCACTCCAAGCTTCCCATGTCTAATAACTGCATATCCCTCATTTTCTGGGTACCCACTCACTCTCAGACTTCTGGGATCTCGATTGCAGAAGGGCTGGGTGACCTCAGCTGCAAGTGGCATCATGGCACTGTGCTCAAAATACACACACCACACAGAGTGAGAATGATGCTTGCTGCAACCAGCATCTCACACAGGCGAAATGGAGTTCTGAAGTGCAAGAGACAATCTAAGCCCAGAGGTGGAGGTCCTTTCCATAGAAAGGACCGTTCCCCCACCAGAACACTTTCCAGGGTTTGCAAGTTACAAACTTAGGCCATGCTTGACAATTTTCTAACTTGCAGCTAAAAACCCCTGCAGGAGGCTTCTGCAACCTCCTGACACAGCATGATGGAATTTTTCCCTATCCTGAAGCTTACTAAGTCTCTGGTAAAAGGGACAATCCTGTTGGCCTTCCTGCTCCAGTTTTTTTCTCCCATCCTCACAGCAGTGACCACCGTTCCTGTTCCAGTGAAGCTCCCTGGGTTGGAAGGCTGCTAACGCAGGGCGTTTGGGCCAAGACAGTCCTCTCTTGCCTCCAGTTATGGCACGGAAGCTTTGCCAAGATTCACCTGTATGTACCGCTAGCTTGCTGCTTGTTTTTACTTCTTCACAGTCATATAATATACTGGTTTTCTCCAGTTAATGAGAGGAAATTTGCATATTAGAAAAGACCAGAGGAAAATCAAGTGAGAAAGGAAAAGGTAAACAGACTTTGTAGCAGAATATAAATTTTAAATGAGAACTTGATGAGCCTTTAAATACGTCCGATGCACTCAACAGAGGTTGGAGGGGGGGAAGTAGCCTGCCACTAGATAAAGTTTTATTGAGAAGCATAACAGAAGCAATGCATTAAACAAAAAGGATGATTTAGCTTCATTTTGTCTTTTACTCCCATAATGACAGGAACCCTCCCGGCAGAGCAGTGTTTTGGTTCAGTGACTGCATTATTTATGAGATGCTGCACATTCAGAGATTAAACATTTGCTGATTTGTCAAAAGCACAAACATGAGGTCCTGCCCATCTCCTTGACATATTAGTCCATCCAACAGAAAACACTGTCACACATTTAATTGATGAGTACACCTCCCTGCGACGCAGTCAGCTTCCTTTGGGTCTTCGGTTTGCTTTATTGTAACATGGAGGAGGCAAATAAGAAAATGCAGGAGACGCTCTGGCACAGGACTCAAGGTTAACTATCCTGCAACAAGGACACACTGCCAGAAAAAAGATAAATCCTCATACAAGATACAAACATTGCCACCTGATATTTAATTTCTAACTGAAGAAATTGCCATTAGCAACAGGAAACACTGCTGTCTCAAGCTAAACTTTCACGATACTCTGGCCTTTGGATTTTAAAGGAGACTATTTTTAAATAGTATATTTGCTGAGAGGTTTTTTGTAGAGAAAAGTGTATTTTGTCTCTCAGAGAGCTAAAACTAGATAAAAGTCTTAAAATCACATGCAAGTCAAAGGTAAAATTCAATTGTGTACTTGAAAATCACTTTCCTAAACTTACTCACAAAGCCACCAATTAAAACAAAGAAAGAAAAATATATGCTGTCACAACTTTAAATTTTGTGGAAATGCAGCAGATCCTGTGTTAGAAGTGTCTGGTAATATGAATGCACATAGGCACTGCTCACATGCATCATCATCAAGGAAAAACACAGAGGGGATAAAGATATTTTCAGAATTCTCCTTGATAAAACTACATTAAAGTTGATCAAAAACAGGGGCTTGGGATGGGGTTGGAACATGGGGACCAGCTGTGGCAACCTTGCTTCAGGTGGACTTGGGAAGGGGGTTCGTAAATACTGCTTGGATGAGCAAGGGTCTCACAATATGGTTTGTATCACAGAATCTCATAACACCAGTGCACTTCATACACACAGTTTTTATCCTACTGAAATCAGCGCGATCGATTATGAAGTGAAGTACTTCTGAGTGGAAGGACACTACAGCTGAGCTCTTACCTGCTTCTTCATTTAGAGACCTGACCTTAGAGAAAAGCTTACAACAGAAGTGTTATGTCAAATTTAAGTAACTTGAACTTGATATATATATTACAAGAAAACAAAAGCATTAACAGCTGGGTGAGTTCTCAGTTATAAAATCTAGTTAAATGTGATTACTCTATTTTACCTGAAGCTATGCAAATAGAGTGCATTAAAGTCATGTTCTCTTGACATGAGTCACTCTGCCCCCTCCTACTCTTTCTGAGCTCTTCCCAGCTGGTCCATCTCTTTCTTCAATGCACAGGGCGAAAGCTGACATATATGATGATAACACCAATTTGCAGGGCTGGGGACTGCCTCCCCCTCTGAAGTCTCTGTTGTAGTGTTGGACCACCTTCAGAGGAAACCTTTTCCCCCTTATTCTCATCGCAATTCCCCTTGCTGCAGCCGAGATGCAAATGTCAGGCTAACTAACAAAAATATTTGGAAATAGCGACCTATCCAAATTAGGCACAAGTAATTTTAAAGACAGGTCAGAATTCTGAAGCTTCTCTATGTCAGGAAGTAAACCAAGAATAATCTAGATGTTCTAAGAACTCCTTTTATTTAGATGCCATAATTCTACTAAAAGCAGTGCCACCACTTGCGCTCAAGCTACAACTTTGTTTCTGACCATCCTGATTTGCTCACGGTGACTTCTTACAGTTTTAAGCTCTTTTTTTAAAAACTAATTTTGAGTAATTATGCAGCAAAAGTGTGGTTTGATAATCGACATTTGTAGCACTGAGTGTCAACTAATTGTGCACACAACCTCTGATAGTGATTCAGTAACACTGTAGTTTCAGGAACTGACACTATTAAGATAGACTTTGGCTGTGTAATTCTAAACACTCCATTGAAAAAAAGCAAACCTATAATGGAATGGAAATTACGGCTATCGCTATCTTCCGCATTGTTACAGGCTTAATCAGGTTTATGTACATAAATGTTCACTTGTAAAAGTGATGGAGTGCTGTTATAATTCACTGCCCTAACACAATGAAATAGAAGAAAAATGAAACTTCCTTACAGGGCCTAATGCCTAGAGGCCCTTTCGCTGAAGAGATTGCTAATTCCATTTATTTGTATAAAATGACAGTTTAACAATAAAGTTAAATGATATCAATTAAAAATCTAAAACTTTTTCTTTTTCACGATTTTAATAGTTTGGAAAAAGAAGTAGTGGCACATGTGGCAGCAGCAGCACATGCAGTATTTAAGTAATACAATACAGAAACAACAAATTATAAAACAAACCAAGCAGCTCCACTTTTAAAAATTTCAAATGTGGAGAAAGAAAACTATTACTTGTTCCACTGTAGAGATCTTTTAAATGGATTACTTCTGCTGTTAGCATAAATTCTACGCCATCTGTAAGCAGGTGCTTCTAATAAAATGCAACCTCAGAATCGTGGTATCACACCTCACTTTCTCAGTTTCTGCTATATCTATGTCAGAGACTGCAGAACAGTGAAGCAGTACATCTGCAGAAATGTAAGCCCTCTTTAGAGCAGTCTTTCTAGAACAGAAGCCTGAAAAATAACACATCCTGCAGGTCCCTGAAATTAACTTCACTGTCCAGTGAGGGAGGATGTGTGTTCCGCAGCGGAGGGTCCCCACAGTCAGGGCCACAGTTATCCCCAGAATGGATCAATCTGCTGACTCATCTCAAGCATTCAGAGCAACCTCATCTTGGAGACTAAGGCTCAGGTGCAGCATGACAAGCTCTTGCTGGCCACTCTGAACCCAAACTGCAGTGGCATTGCACCAAGAAACGAACAGGAGGTGGCATCTGCTCTGCTGTATGAACTGTGTCCTGCCAGAACGAAGAGAAGGGAGCAGCCACAGGCTCCTCTGCTTGACTTTCCAAGTAGTCTGCAAACACAGACTGACCATGGAAACTGCCTTTCCATACCCCTTCGCAGAGGATGAACGGATAGCTCACAGGCTCAGATCAGAAAGTTCTTAACTTTTGGCCAACCTGCCCACCCTTGCATCTGTAACCGTACCAAAATCTTGTGTTCAGGAACACCAGCAGCTTCTAACAGTTCAGGAAGATAAGTACAACCCCTTGACCTCAGGTGGTCATGGGGGCCGCATGTGTACCTCTGGACTGATCAGCCAGGTGGCTTTTGATCCTCCGAGCAAAGCCAGGAGCTGATAAAATAGAAACGGCTTCATCAGAGTCTGAGGCGCCAAGTTACTCCATAAGTATATATACAATTTGAAATAATTCCCATGGCCAAGAGGAAACACCACTCAGCCACTGCTGGCAACTGTTTAAATTTATTCACATTTTGCTTCACAGAGAAGTTTAAGCACTGTAAAAAGGCAGGAATATACATACACACACACACCCCCACCCCCCTAACTGACACAGCAGAGACCATCAAAGGGAAAAGTCAAACAGGACAGACATGAACAATTGCAACTTTTAGCTTGGCCAAGTAGCTTAGAAATGCACAAGAACGTTAAAACTGATTGCTGATTATTCATCTGTCTCCCCTGTACATGATAATGAAACAGCTTTGCTTTAACACTCCTAACATCAGCCAGACCTGCACACAGAATCCTACAGGTAGACCAGGGAAAATTTCCTTTGTGAACTCCTAGAACCTCTCTCAGTACCACAACTGCTAATTGTAGAGTACACAGTCAAACATCCCAGCTTCTGAAAGCTTTTGTGAGAACAGCCCTCGCGGAAATGTTCAGGAAGTCGGTGAAAAGGCCAGGCAATTATCTCAGGGCAATGTTGTTGTTAACAAAACGCATTTTTTCAGGACTGACAGAAGTACCTGACTGCTCCTACCAGGTGTGTGCACAGAACTGTACCGCCGGCTGTAGGAACAGACAGACAAATCTAACCTACAGTTAGTGCACATTAATGTGAAAAGCTTGGCATCTCCCTCCAAAAATGTATTATTGAGTAAAAAACCCTATCTTCTCCTTGTATGGAGGCTGAAGTTAAACGTTCACTGCTTTTGGTTAGGTTCTAGAAGGGTACTCAGTACAATATTGGAAATGTCTTTCATTATGCCATGTCAAAGACTCATCTGGCAAAACCGGTACTGATGGCAAGACAAACAAATTGGTTCTGATGGACTACACATCTGGCATTATTAAAACCACTATTCCTGTGATTATACAGAAATCTTGCCACAAGTCTGAAGATTAAAACAGCTATTATCTTTTTTAACAGCTAATTGGCATAATTTCTTTCCAAAGTACGTCATTTCAACAGTGGAAATTTAATGCATAAAGGCCGTACCTGAGCAGAAGTTTAATTACTATAAAGAGTAAACATTTACTGCATCACCTCGCTGCATTTACCTGCGCTACAGCTCATAGACAAAGATTGCTTGGAATAAATCTAAAATAAATCGCCAATGATGACACAGAAACTGTAATTCATGTAGTCATAAAATCCATAATTAGCTTTAATGAATATTTCAAGTCAAAGTTCAACCCAACTTTTTCAATGTTTAACCTCCCTATCAATCCAGCCCCGGGAATTCATTTATCAGCAACAGGACGATGTCTCGGCGCTAATCGGTGTCAGGAAGCCCTTATCTCCCGTGTCCGCGGCGTTCGTCCTGCCCGGCCCCGCGGGCTCCCTGCCTGCTGTGCTAACAGCACCGACACACACAGCCCCGGTGCTCTCGGGGTGCCCGGGGGCCGGGCCGGGCCAGCTCCCCCTCAGCGGCGCGGGGCCGCTCACCCGCACGCTCGGGGCAGCACAGGGGAGCGCGGCTGCCGGCGCTGGACGGGGCCGCTTCTCGGCGGTGCCCGGTGTCGCAGTGAAG